>CAUYON010054657.1:0-11557 GCA_963573935.1 Arctocebus calabarensis
TCCTGGATTCTCAAGTAATGTGTACAATGTTGGAATGCTTTTCCATTTATCAGCAAAGTGTATTAATTAGGCACCCACATTTGGAAAGTAATGAATACCTAATGAACATATTTTAAGGAAAATGTTGAAATTAAAAATAAAACAACATAACGAAAACAAACAAACAAACAACAACAACAAAAAAACCCCACTAAACAAAACAAAATTAAGAAACAAAGCAGTATATATATCTTGCTGATATTGTCTGGGCAAGAGGTGATCTGGGGTATGATATATTAATTGCAATGTTGATACGGCTGAACAAAGTGGAGACCGGAGGCCTCTAATGCTTTCTCAAACCCCGCAGGGTGGAGAGCTTAAATCCCTGTACTAGCCACATTTCAAGTGCTCAAAACCCACGTGTAGCTGGTGGCTACAGTACTGAACAACGTAGGTGCCGAACATTACAGATCATTTCCATCATTCGGATAGCAGTGCTCAGAGATCCGAAGGCCAGACCTCCCATAAGGACTTCCAAGGCCTGGACAAGCCGGGAGGTTCTATAGCACCTAGTTTGTCTAATGCACAGGAATGCTCCTGAACTCCCACTAGGTGGTGCCAAGGAGGTGGCCACAAACTGGTATCTATGGTAGCTGGGAGCTCAGCCTCCCTGGGCCTGTGGACAGGAGCAGAGAGAACAGTCACATTGAGTTTCCCAGTCCCACAATCCATGTCCAATTCAAATGTAACATGCTGTGGGTTCTGGCATCTCTCCCATTTACACACAATGCAGGTACATGCATCCAGATGGGACCACACAGATTCACCCAGGGTCGCATACACAGTTGTATCTGCCCTCAGAAACACAGTCCTCCAAAAACACACAGACGTGGTCAATGCCACAATCGGTTGTAATGGCAACAAAAATAGCTACCAATTCCCCAGTACTCACTGTGTTACTTCATTCTATCCTTACAACTGTCCTGTGAGGTGGTTCCTGTTCTTAAATGGAAGAAACCAAGGCTCAGGGGCTAGGTGTGGTGGCTCATGCCTGTAATCCCAACACTCTGGGAGACTGAGGAGAGTGGATTGATTGAGCTCAGGAGTTCAAGACCAGCCTGAGCAAGAGTGAGACCCTGTCTCTACTAACAATAGAAAAACTAGCCTGGTGTTGTGGTGGGTGCCTGTAGTCCTAGCTACTCAGGAGGCTAAGGCAGGAGGATGTTTGAGCTCAGGAGTTTGAGGTTGCTGTGAGTTACAATCCCATTATTGCACTTTTCCAGAGCAGCAAAGTGAGGCTTTGTCTAAAAAAAAAAAAAGCCAAGGTACAAGGAGGTTAAGTGGCTTGCTCCTGCCCCCGTCACACACTAGTATGTAGAGTCAGAGCTGGCCTCCAGCCAGGATGGGCTCTATGTACACTTAACTCTGAGCAGAGGCACCCAGGTCCAGGACCACATGCAACCCCACATGGCCTGTCCCAGGCATGCAAGAGTGGACTTGTTCCTTGCAGTCACACAGACATACACACACATGCTGCTGGTCCCTTTGAGGCTTGATGCTGGTGCTGGGGTAAGGTGCATGTTCTAACAGAGGAGTCAGGTGGAGGGAGAGATGACTGCTGCTCTCCTGGGATGTGAGGTTCAGACATGGGGAAGATCTCTTGGTAGAGTGTAAAAAGCCGTAAGCAAGTGGTTCTGCTGGATCTGGTGTTACGGGATAGAGGATGGTGTAGGCCTGGCTTCCTGATACCCGACCTCTGACACTCTCTGTTTAAACCTGAACCCAGGATTTCCAAGTTCTGTTGTTGAAACCCTATCAGCCATCAAGTAGGACGGGTCTCCTCTTTCCCCTGGGTTATGTTTGTTCCTGGTCATGTGAGATTGGGAAGGCTGTGTTCAGAAGTCATGTCTGATGTCTTATGTGGACTTGATCTCCCACCCTGGGCCCAAGTTCTTCAGAGTAAAAAAACAAAACAAAAACCCTCACCCAAGTTCCTCAGAGTAAACTGGAACCCAGCCTTTGTCTGGGGAGCCTCAGTGATGTTTGCATGCTCTGTCCACCCCAAATGGTGTGGATTTGGGAATTTTTAAGTGTTTGAGAATGAAAAACCATTAGGATTCTGATTCAGTGAAAAAACCCTTTTTCTTTCATCTTTCTTCACCCCATTTTTCCTTTATCTTTTTCTTGGTGTCTCACAATCCATTCTGAGTCCATGCTATATACAGGGCATATACTATTATCTTTGCAGTGAAGGTGCCCCTGGGTCCTTCTTGTGTAGCAGTGCCCCACACGCTCCCCTCTGGGCCAGCTGTCCAGGACTCAAAGATCACACACTCATCCACCGAGGTCAAAAGAGGCAATCCCTGAATGGCCCTGTAACCAATACGACTGCTGAAAAGAATACAGAGTAATCACTGGGGAATTCCTGAGCAAACAGAGTGGGGAACCAACAAAACTGAGTAAGAAATAGTGTATTTATTGGTCACTAATTCTGAGCAGAAGGAAGGAGGCTTGACCAGGGAGAAGGAGGAAGACGCAGGTGGAGACACCTGTGGTGGTTCTAAAGGGAACACTCAGAATCTTCGAGGAATTTCACAATATGGCTGCCTCCCCCATCCTCCCTTTCCCGGCTACAGAAAAATCATCTTCCATGAAACTTGGGAACCAGGTTGCACAGTAGGAGGTGAGTGGCTTCATCCTTATTTATAGTCACCCGCCACTCCCCGTCACTTGCATAACTGCCTGAGTGCCACCTTCTCCCCCACCACGTACCTGGTGCCTCCCAATCAGTTGTTGGTGCCAAAAAGCTTGGAGACCACTGTCATACGGTGTTCAGTCTCACCCCCAAAGCTTTCAAACATAGGCTTATTAATAGCATTTCTCTAACCTGTCACGGCAGGTTCGTTTTTTGGCTTACAGTCTGGACAGGAGGAGGCAGAAGTTAGGAGCAGAAACTTTGGTGTTATAACTGGGTCAGGATCGGAGTAGAGAAAGGAAGAACATGAGTGTTCATGCCTTTGACTGAGCTGTTGGCAACACTGAAGTCAGAGGCAGGAGAAATGAAGCTATTTGTTTATCTAATGAATATTCATTAGCTTCTACTTTAAGCTAGGCACTGTTTTAGGTGTCAGGGGTCCCTTTGTTGAATCCTGCCTCTGCCACTCACTACTGAGGTTACCTTGGGCAGCCCCCTGAACCTCTCCCAGCCTCTTTCCCTATCTGGACAGTGAAGATGACAAGGGTAGCATCCCTACTTCATAGGTATGTTTAAGATTAAGTGAGATAATATGAAAGTATTTGGCACCATCCTTGGCACAGAGTTAGTGCTCAAGACTGAAGCTGTTACTGAAGATGGAGTGGTTAGGTGTGACTTTCTGATCCCTGCGTCCAAGGAGCCCACAGTCCCTGGAGGGGATGGACATTTAAGTCTTTTGCAAAGGAAATGTGGTAGAGACATGGGAAAGACAGTGACTTCTTGGTGGTCTGAGGGACGGCTTCCTAAAGGAAGTGGTCCTTGAAGGTTGAAAAGGGATCCCTGATGAGGGGAGGGCTAGAGAGAGAATTTCAGACTGAGGAAATAGCAAGGGTAAAGGTTTGGGGTACATGGGGAAGTGTCTGGGGAGTGTGGAAAACAGTCAGGGTTCCAGAAATGGATGGAGGGACATGGCAGGAACAGCACAGAGGCGAGTGTGAGGTCTGCTCAGGGAGGGTCTGAATGTGGTGCTGAGGCAGTGACAGCTGCCCCAGAACAATGGGATGGGGGCCCACTTATTTCCTCAGTGTCTTGAGAAGGTAGCTTTAGGGTCCTGGGATGGATTAGGGAGGGAATGGTTGCTGTGCTCCCTAGGAGGACTGGGGGCTGAACCCAGGGTGGACTAGGCTGGATGGGAGGGCCTGGCTGGGGCCCTGGAAAGGTGGGATCCTCAGACAAAGGAATCTGGTCTCATGTAAAGGGCTCTCGTGGAAACTGGGGTTTCATGCCCAGGGGAGCTGCAAAGTAGTCACGTGGTCCATGAGGAAGGGAAACGCAGTCTGCAGGGTGGGGGTGGGGGAAGATAATGTCTTTGGCCTTGAACACGGTGAATTTGAAGAGCTTGAGAATCATCCCTATGGAGTTTGAAGTTGGTTCTTGGAGAGCTAGGCTGAATGAATAAAGAATCATTCATCTGGTCAATACTGGGTGCCAAAGCCTGCTGTGAGTGCACCCGTGCAGTGGTGGACAGCTCAGACCCTGCTGGGCCTGTGGTACTTTCCAGTGGGGGTGAGGGCAGGGAGGAACAGAACGAAGAACGCAGAAGGCTGCAGACGGTGCTCAGTGCTGTGAAGGAACCAGAGCGGTGAGGTTACGAGTGTGTGGGCTGAGGCCGACCTGAGGCGGTGGTCAGGAACAGTCTCTGCATAGAAGTGACACTTGAGGGCTGGGTGCAAAGGCTCACACCCATAATCCGAGGCCCAAGTGGGTAGATTGCCTGAGTTCACAGGTTGGAGACCAGCCTGAGCAAGAGCAAGACCCCATCTCTAAAAATAGCTGGGCATTGTGGCCGGTGCCTGTAGTCCCAGCTACTCAGGAGGTTGAGGCAAGAGAATAGCTTGAGCCCAGGAGTTTGAGAGGGGACCTAAGGGAAAAAGAGCTGGCCGTGAGGATATGGGGAGAAGAGCATTCCAGGCAGTGGGAAAGCCCTGGCGGGCGTGTAGACGAGGAAGAAGTCCCCTGAGAGCAGGCTAGAAAGGTGGGGGGAGGCGGGTTAGCTTTGTCCTATGCAGGCTGAGAGTACAGATAGTCCTCTTTGTGCCAGCAGGTGGCACTGTTAGTCCAGGACTGGACATGGGCTGGAACACAAATGGGCCCTCAGGTGCCTCGGGCTCAGGCTTGTGACTCCCAAAGTGGGCTCCTGAAAGGCTCTGCCCACTTCCTCTGCCGGGAGGCGGTGGCGGGAGCTAGGGGCAGAAGAGCAGTTGCAATGGTTTCCTGACTGTTCCGCTCCCCGATGGGTCTTGTTTTCAGCATTTCTTTGCTCCCCTCCTCTCTCCGGAGGTGACCGTGCCCTCCCCGTTTCTGGATGTCTGCGTGTCTTTCTCCTGTCCCGTTGCTTCTCTATTTTCCTCTCCCAATCTTTGCTCCTCCCTCTCCCTGTCACTCCCTGGGGCAGCTGCTTCCTGTCTCTAAGATTAATGACTTGCTTTCCTGATGGAGCTCAGAGGGAGAGGGTGGGAGTTGGGGTCAGGGAGCTATTCTTTCTTACTCAGGGTCTCCTCCTTCCTGTGGCTTCAGTTCTTCATGACAGACTGGGGCTGGCATAGTGACCCTTCAGCAGGGAATGTCCCCGGGAACCCTCAGACCCACCTCCCAGGCCCTGGCCTGGTTCCCCTTCAGCACCTCCAGCAGGCAGCCCTGGCTTTACGACCTCTAGGACAGTTCCAACTAGGCCCCGAACTGAGAAGGGAAAACTGGATAGTATGACAGATGACAGATAGCGTAAAAGAGCAGAAGAGCTCGCTGTAGGGATTTTTTTTTTTTTGAGACAGGGTCTTGCTCTGTAACCTGAGCTAGAGGGCAATAGTACCATCTCAGGTTCCAGCAACTCCTGCTGGGCTTAAGAGATCCTCTTGCCCCAGCCTCCTGACTAGCTAGGACTATAAGCGTCGGCCACTATACTTGGCTAATTTCTTCTATTTTTAGGGGTCTCATTTTTGCTCGGGTCTCAAACTCCTGGCCTCAAGTGATCCTCCTGCCTCGGCCTCCCAGAGTGCTAGAATTACATGTGTGAGCTACTGTACCTGGTCTAGGTTGTTATGAAAGGATTATTTTAGTTGACAGAGATAAAGCTTCTATCTGATACCCCTTGCTCTGTGGAGCCCAAACTAGCCAGAGCCTGGTGTTGGTCTCCATGCTGTTAGATGTTGGAGTTAAGGCTGTGGTTTGAAGGGTCCTATCCTTGGCTTTGGTCTGTGTGCACATGTGCAGATGCAGGGTTGTGGCAGGTGTATATAAATAATATATGTGAAGATCTGAGAGGAGGGTTAGGTGAGGGTGACATGCCTTGGTTTCTACCTTTTTATTTTGAAAATTACCAACATGCACAAAAATTAGAAAACGTGTACAAGGTAACACCTGTATTCACTTAAATTCACGACCTTTCACATTTTGCCCTAGTTTTCACTCTTTTTCTCTGCATAATAAGTCTTGGACATCACGGCACTTCACACCTCAATATTTCAGCAGGTGTCTCCTCTACATAATGTCATTCTCTGACATAACTGAAATGCTCTTATTGCAAATAATAAAATGTATATTAATTTAATAATATAATCTATTATACAGTCCACATCCAAATGTCTCCAGTAGTCCCTAAATTTGAGAATGGACTGCACATTATATTATTCACTTATTGTTAATGGACACTGATTGTACTCAGTTGTCACAGCTCCTTTTGTCTCTTTCAATGTAGAACAGCAGACCTGGCAAAGATGTTTTGTGGAATGTCCCACATTTTGAATTTGTCTGAATGTTTCTTTTTTTTTTTTTTCAACATGTTCCCTGAATAGTCCTTGACTTTACTGAAGGAAGGTAAAATGAGTGGCCTCCTTGCTAACAGCAAAGTGGAAGGGAGAAATTCCTTCCTCACCTGTTTCCCTCCCCGCTGGGTAGAGGTTTACCATGTTAACTGACTTGGGCAGAAACTTAACTCTAATTGGCTTAAGGAAAAAAAAAAAAAAAGGATTCCAAAAGGTAGAAAGGAAATCCAGGAAAACTCTTGTGTTTGATATATATGTATATATGTAAAACTGGCTTTGGGATCTCCTGGATGCAAGTGGGTGAGACGGTGTCATCAGTCTGTTTGTCTCTTGCCTCATCCACAGACACCTCTTCTCTCATGTTACAAGACAGCTACAGGCAGCACCAGGATGCCACTTTGTTATATTGACAGTGTTGCACTCTGTTACCCAGGCTAGAGTGTCATGGTGTCAGCCTAGCTCACAGCAACCTCAAACTCCTGGGTTCAAGTCATCCTCCTATCTCAGCTTCCTGAGTAGCTGGGACTACAGGCAACTGCTATGGTACCTGGCTAATTTTTTCTATTTTTAGTAGAGACAGGGTCTTGCTCTTGCTAAGGCTGGTCTCAAACTCCCAAGTTCAAGCAAATCTTCCCATCTCAGCCTCCCACAGTGCTAGATTACAGGTGTGAGCCACTGTAGGTATTAGTTAAAGTCTTCTTTCTTTTTTCTTTTTTTTTTGTTGTTGCAGTTTTGGCTGGGGCCAGGTTTGAAACCACTACCCTTGGTATATGGGACCAGCGCCCTATTCCCTGAGCCACAGGTGCCGCCCATGCTGCTTCTTTCTATGGTGCCTGTAAAAATTAGGTGTTCACTGTCTCTGGACCAGCTATGTTTGTGTGTGTGTTCCTGCAACAGTCGTGCGGCATGGAGAATAGAACATGTGGATTGGCCAGGCCTGTACCAGGTACCCACCCCAGAGCTTAGGGGTGGTAGACTGAGAGAGGGACACAACCACAAAACCAACAGTGGCATCAGGGTGCTCCCCAAGAGAAAATCAAGATGTTGTCAACAAGAAGAAGGGACCTGGGCACACAGCAGGCGGTAAAGCAGGTTCCACTTCATCTGGTGACAGGCACGGTGCCTCTGATTGGCTGAGTCAGCTCCGAGTCTCCTGGGGCCTTCAGTCCTGTTCATTTTGGATTTGCAGAATCAGTGTCTACCGGGACCCTTTGTATGTGGGCTCACGTTCTGCTTCTTAGTAGCTGTGTGATCCTAGATGGGAGAACAAACCTTTCTAGGTCCTGGTTTACTCATTGAGCAAATGAGAATGAGGTTCATTTTCCTTCTCCACAGGGCTGAGTGTATTCACACGAGGTGTGAAAGTCCTTGCACACTGTGAAATGCTGAGCAGAGCGGGTTATGTTTATTGCTCTGCTACTTCAGGGTGAGTAGGGCCTTGGAGTTTTTCTTTGGACAGTTGGAATGGTGACCTGTACTGTGCCATAGAATTCTTGGGATTTCTCTGCAGATGACCATAGAATGGGGCAGAGCACTGTTCCACACAGGGATGGACTGTGCCCTCTGTTTGTCTTCTGAATTCCAGATGAGGAAGGGAAGAAAGTAGAAGTCAATGGATGGGCTCATGTAGCAACTCCCAAACTGGACCTGGAAGAGGTGACATTAGACAGTACAAACACCAGCATTGCCCGATTCTGGTCACCAGAGAAAGCTACATAGATCAGACTCTCAGATGTATAATTCTCCTTCTTTGCTCTCTTTCTCTTCTTTCTGTCTCTCTTTGTTCTTATAGTATTTATTCCCCTCCTTCCTTCCCATGGTATTTATTGGGAGAATGGTGGTAACCAAGATGTACATGGTATCTACCTCCATGGAGTTTACATTCCACTGGGGGAAAACAAACCAACAAATAAGCAGACTGACAATTTAAAAACTCACCCAAAACCTCAAACTGGAATAATGCTATTCCAGGTGCTAGGTGCAGAATAACTAAGGGGGTGTACGTACTTTAGGTGAGCAGTCAAAGAAGGCCTCTCTGGGGAGGTGATATTCTTTTGGGACAGATCTCTGAAGAAAAAGTTCAGATGATTTCCCTGTTGGGTGGTTAGGCTGCAATACATCGTCAGTTACGTGTCTGCCTGCACTCACCTCCGTTGCATCCCTCTCCACTGCCTTGCAGGGCTGGGTGGGTTGAGACTATTTCTGGTTCAGGCTCTGCAAGAAAGGAAGGAAGAGCTTTGCCTTTCCAGCATTACAAAGAGAGCAATTCTCATCACTGAAAAGGGGCTATTGCTGGTCACTGATGGCCTCACTGAGCATGGTTTTAGATACCCTTCCCCATGCATTCCCTTGCTGGGAAAGTGTGACAGTTGGTTTTTATGCCACAGCTCCCTCTGATCCTTGGAACTGATCTGATGCATTCTAAAGAAGGAAGTTATTGAAACACTTTGGTCCTTTAATTATCAGTTGTGAACCTTCATTTGTGACCCAGGTGTTGCCAATCCTACCTTGTGATATCTAGTGAGTGAGGGGGTGGGGAAGAGGAAAAGAGGGTAAGGAAGAGTGTGGAGCCTTAGAGTGAAAGGAAAATGGCCAGTGCAGTTTCTGAAGCTGCTTTGGGAATTAGGGGAGGGTTGGGATTGTGGGAACTGAATGGGAACTAAGAGCATTTCCCCCTAGGAGTGGAAACAGTGTTGCTTACAAAAAAGGGCTTTGATTACACAGGGGCGATGCAGGCTGGACAGCAGGAGGAACTTTCCTAACAGACAGGGTGGCAAGGCTCCAGAAAGCAAGCTGGATAGAAACCTTGCAAATTGCAGACAGGCAGTTGCTTAGCAGGAAGGCTGAGAGCTCTGGGCTGGGCAAAGCTGTGTCAACAATGAAGATCAGCTTTGTGTTTGCCTTTTAGGCTAAAAGGACTTATAATGTCAGGGTGGGAAAGATCATTAACACATCAATGAGTTAGAGTCCAGAGTCTGTAGTGAAGGAGGCTGTAACAGGCTGAGCAGAAAGTCTGAATAAACCTACCAATAGGGGCGTTTTCCCTCTGGAAAGGAATATCCAGCCTGGAGTTCTTTAGGAACCGATCAAAGAAAGGGATGAGTTCACATAAAATGGGAAATAGATTAGAATCTACCAGGAATCAGGGGAGATAGGGCTCCAACCTATGAATTTTCTGGTTGACCAGGCCTGTGAGCCGGCAACCCCTGGCAGAATCTCCAGTCCACGTGGTGGTCTGCAGGTGGTGGAATCAGAGGTGGAGCCGGTGCCCCTGCCTCATCCGGTCCTGGCTCCCACCTCTGCGTACTGGCCACCTGAATCCTAGGTCAGACACTCATGGCAGTGCCTCAGTCTTGCTAAAAACTCTTGCTTATAGCAAATACATACAAGTGGGGAGGAAGAAAGGGGAGCCACAGAGAGGTTCTCTGGTGGGGGTTAGAGCTGGCCCCTGTCTGTCCCTCTCGTGATTGTCATGCCCTGTTATTTGGTTTCCCAGAGAACACAACAGTCACTGTGAGCAGAGGACCCAAATCAGCTCAGCAAGCGAGGCCACTTAAAGACCACTCCCAAGGTGCTTTTACATGCATTTGCATTATAAAAATAGATGATATTTATCTTTTCGTGTATAAAATTAATACATTGTCCTTACATCAAATTTGTAAATAGAAAAATACAAGGACCACGATAAAAGATAATTCCAGTGAGCTATTAACCTTTCTTCTCCTCTATGAACATTTTATACAAAGTAAGCAGAGCTTTCCCCTCCTTCAGCATCAGCAGTTATCAAATTTCTGCCATTCTTTTTTTTTTTTTTTTTTTTTGTGACAGAGCCTCAAGCTGTCACCCTGGATAGAGTGCCATGGCATCACAGCTCATAGCAACCTCCAATTCCTGGGCTCAAGCGAGTCTCTTGCCTCTGCCTCCCAAGTAGCTGGGACTACAGGCGCCCGCCACAACGCCTGGCCATTTTTTGGTTGCAGCTGTCATTGTTGTTTGGCGGGTCCTGGGGCTGGATTCGAACCCGCCAGCTCAGGTGTATGTGGCTGGCGCCTTAGCCCGTTGAGCCACAGGCGCCGAGCCCGCAAAGGAGAATTATTTAACATACAGAGATATGGAATGAAAACTAGGCTCAATTTTTAGATAGAAATCAAAAATTAAAATTTTAAATGTTAGATAAAAATCTTCACAAAGGTACATTGCATTCTCTCTCCCTCTTTTTTTTTTTTTTTTTTTTTTTTTGAGACACAGTTTCACTTTGTTGCCCTGGGTAGAGTGCTATGGCATCACAGCTCACAGCAACCTCCAGCTCCTGGGCCCAGGTGATTCTCTTGCCTCAGGCTCCTGAGCAGCTGGGACCACAGGCGCCTGCCACAATGCCTGGCTGTTTTTTGTTGTTGTTGCAATTTGGCTGGGGTCGGGTTTAAACTCACCACACTCGATTTTTTTCTATTTTTTGTTAGAGATAAGGGGTGTGTGTCTTGATCTTGCTCAGGCTGGTCTTGAACCCCTGAGCTCAAGTGATCTACCTGCCTCTACCTCCCTGAGTGCTAGGATTACAGCTGTGAGCCATCTCACCCACCCTCACATCCAAACTTTGATGAGATTTTGCTCTGATGTAACTTCTGAGCACGTGCAGAACTACCATCACCTGTACACAAATCATGGGCTGAAACACCACTTTGGAGCACTCTAATAGAAACTCTCTGAAAGACTCCCCAGGTTTCAATCTTCAGTAAGACTCTCAATAAAACTAACTTTAATTCTGTAAAAGCCTGCCTTTTTCTTTAGTTGCTAAGTCCTTACCATCCGCAGGTGTCAGGTATTATTATTTTTATTTTTTTGAGACACAGCCTCAGATATTATTAAGAATCAGCTCAAAAAGATTTCTTTTTTTTTTTTGAGACAGAGCCTCAAGCTGTCACCCTGGATAGAGTGCTGTGACATCACAGCTCACAGCAACCTCCAACTCCTGGGCTCAAGCAAGTCTCCTGCCTCTGCCTCCGAAGCAACTGGGACCACATACGCCCGCCACAATGCCCAGCCATTTTTTGATTGCAGCCGT
>CAUYON010054658.1:0-109630 GCA_963573935.1 Arctocebus calabarensis
CTCAGTGGTAATAAGATTCCCATCAACAAAACAGAAAATGCAATCACATTATAAAAAATATATTTGTACAGGATGTTTATTGCAGCCCAATTCATAACTGCTAAGTTATAGAAGAAGCCCAAGTGCCCATCAACCTACAAATAGAGACATTTGTATTCTGCATTTAGTAAGGTCAAAATTTCATTCTATTTTAGGTGATTATAAAATAAAACTGTCCTGGTTATTTAAGCTCTTGTTAATTCATTTGCCAATTCTCAACTTAATAAAATTAGAATCTGATGGCAGCTATTTCTGGATCTTTCTTCCCGTATTCTTTGTTCATGGCAAAGAGATTCAACAAAAGAACTAACATTCTCACCTGGAAAACAAATGCTAAGAATGCAAGCTGTATGCAAGTTGACAGTATTTTTCCTATAGTGTGCACAAGTATTGATGGCGGAAATGGTACACTGCAAGAAACTTTAAAAAACAATGGGCAGCATCTATCAGAATTAAAAAATGTATTTATTATTATTCCTAGAAATCCCATGCTTGAGATGTATTCTATAGATTTATCTGCATACTGAGGACATTAGTTGATGACGTTGCAGTATTTCTGTCATGGTAGCAATTTAAAACTAATCTAAGTACTATTGGTAGGGGAGTCTAGAGCTACATTAATTATGATTTTACCCTCACAATGAAATAAAATGCAGTTTTAAAGAAGAGGTATTTTTTCACATTCCAAAATAGAATGATATTTGTAATATATTGTATATTTTATGTAAGATTTTATTTAACAAAGGAGAAAATAACGCACTCAAATTTCTTTATTTACAATATAACAAATTTGCAATAAAAGCATAGGTTTGGACACAGATATATTCTATGGTGATTGAAAAAAAAGTAGCCAGCATAATTACTCCTAAAAAATAAAAATAGGTCGATAATGAAAGTAAGTTGAAATTACACGTAAAGCATATTTAGTAGAAAGTAGCATATTTATCACCTTGAACCACATCAGAACTCTGTGCCTAAATATGCTTTGGGTTCACAGATATGAAAGGACTTTTTTTTCTCTTCAATTCATACATTAATAAATGATAATCTAGGTTAAAAATCAAGTAGAGATATTGAAAGATTCTCTTGGCGAATGTGAAATACTAAACTGCTCCTGTTTCAAAATATGAGATCGAAGCTACAGTTTTTCTTCATTTTTTATTTGTCCATATCATGACATCATCTTTTGTGTTAAATCCCTGATAGAAATTTGGCTTTGAGAGAAAGGTAACACATACAATTTAATTCAAAGATAATCTAATTTCAAAGCACAGATTTAGGCATTTTGTAATTTTACATCACTTTTAATACGTCTAATTACTTCACACTTACAACTACCAAAAACTCCACTGACGCCACTTCTGTTTGTTTCTCCATTTTGGCTTCACTCCAGCGCTCCCCATCTCGGCCAAGGGCCAACCTGCTGAAGGGCCAGCTGCCACCTGCGTCCCGCTGCTGATTGCTGTGCTCCTCACACCCTGAGTGCTGAGTCTTTCTCTCAGAAATTGGAAAAGCTCCTGTGGGCTGCTGAGAAGCTTTAACACAGAGATTCTAGGTAAACAGATTGTTTCTTACAACTGTCCACATTTTATTTTCTATATTGAAGAACAGACTTCAAGAAGGATTCCCTCCACCTTTTTGTTTTCTTTAATTCTTTGAATGCTTCATTCTCTCAGCCAACAGTGACCCACCACCTGTGTGGGTCTCATCCTTATTCCAGTTCAAGGTAAATAGGCTTAAAACCTCAACGCCATTTGGCTCTGATTTAAGTCAGCATTGGCCAGCTCGGCACCCCGCAGAGTAATCAGGAAATGTCCTCCTGGCAATGCTCAGGTACTCTCCTCGTAGAGTAGGATGATGCCCAGTATTATTCTGTCTCAGCAAAGGGCAGGTAAGCCTGGATCCTGATGGCAACAACTTTAATTTTTATCTGCTTTTTGGATTAAATTCTCTGGTGTACACAGAAGAGAGGACAATTTCAGCTTGTTTATGGTCGAGCAACATGGCGAAATAAAGCGTTGCTAGGAGTCCAAAATTTGGGCTGTACTGTTCCATCCTCCTCTTCTTACTTGGATGGTCATCCTCTTACTTCTGGTCCCATTTGACTTCTTGGTGAAGTGTGATGATAGTAACATCTGCCTGCCTAAGTGAGGGGCCACAATTATTAATATACAAGCATCTTTGCATATCTAGGTTTCAGCACAGTAAAAGAAACACATTTATCTGAAGTTTACCAATTCCCCAAGAGGCCCCTGTGCTAATGAGAAGCATAGCAATAATAATAATAAATAAAATTTCAGATACAATGCTCACCATCCAAAGTAGTGTTAGAAAACAATGTATTGTTTGCTTACTCCCTGCCTAGAACCCTGACGGTACTGAACCAACACTGAGCGAAGCCCATTGCATCCCTAACCTCACTCACACTCCAGTGGTGAAGAAGTGATGGGGAGGTACCGGATGAAGACCCGCGATCTGAAAATCTGCCTTACAAAGTGGTCCAAGCTCCAAAACTTCTTGAAGACATGACTCAAAGGAAATGCTCTCTAGATCGTTTCGGAGTTTGTACCATGGGATTAGGGATGCTGAACAGCTAAGTACATAACCCAAATATATTCCAAAATTTAAAAAGAAATCTGAAACCCCAAATGCTTCTGGTTTCAAGCATTTCAAATAAAGGATATTCAACCTGCACTAGGTGTTCAAATTGGTTAGAATCCCAAGTGCTGTCCACCCTCCTTTCGTTGACTGTTCTCACCTGTGAAACAATTGGCTGTTCTCCCTTTCAAAAAAGAATAAACAGAAGTGTTCAGGGAGACTTTCCTGCTTCCTTAGAACTGGCATTAAGAACTTTTTATCTAAGGATGTGGAGACATATAGGACTCTACTTAGATTTCAAGGTGAAAAATGTCAGCTGTCTTTTTCAAACTGAGAAGCACCAAGACAAGAAAGGGCCGCAGATTCCTTCATCTCTTGTATTGACCTGGATGGAATTAGAGAACATCTCCTTAGTAAAGTATCACATGAACGGACAAGCAAGTATCCAATGAACTCAATACTAACATGAGGCCAGCAGGTGAACAACTACATGCCCACACTGGAGAAAAACTCAATTAAATTCACGTTCAGAGAGGTTAGAGCAGGGGAGAAGGAGGGAGGGGATGGTCTTTTAAGGCAGAGTCTCACTCTATTGTCCTGGGTAGAGTGTCTGGCAACCTCTAACTTCTGGGATCAAGCAATTCTCTTGCCTCAGCCTCCCAAGTTCCTGGGATTGAAGGTGCCCGCCACAATGCCAGGCCATATTTAGAGACGGGGTCTAGCTCTTGCTCAGGCTGGTCTCAAACTCATGAACTTAAGCAACCCATGTGCCTCGGCCTCCCAAAGTGCTGGGATTCCAGGCATGAGCCACCATGTATAGCATAATCTTAAATTTGAAAAAAGGAAAAGAAAAAGAAAAAGAGGCTCCAGTCCTGGAAGGACACTGTGTACCTTGAAGAGTGCTGTTTACTGCTGTGAGTGAGCTGATTTTAAAGCAGGAAGATTATTTTGGATTATCCAGGTGAGCTCAGAGTAATCACATAAGCCCTGAAAACAGTGGTCCTCAACCTTCCCAATGCCATGATGTATTTTCATTGTTACAAAAAGGTGGCAACCACAGGTTGAGAACCACTGCCTTAAAAGCAGAAGAAGGAGGCAGACAAATGAGTCGGAAAGAAAAGAGGTTCGAATCCTGAGACAGACGAGACTCCTCATTGTTGTAAGGAGACCACAGGGAGAGTGAGGAGGAAGGTGCACTATTTAGGAGAACAGCCTGTGTTGACCTGCAGGAGCGAGAGGGGGCTCGGCTGTACAACCACAGCACACTGAACTTGACCTGAATGCGTCTGGAATTGGATCATACTCAGTGGCTTCAGTAAAGAATGCAGCCTTGCCAACACCTTGAATTTAGTCCTGTGAGATTCATGTCAGCACTGACCTACAGAAAGTGAGATAACACATCTGCGTTGTTTTAAACTTTTAAATGTGTGGTAATTTGTTGTGGCAACAAGAGAAAAATAATACAATCATACTCGCCTCCTTCTGCACACACATTTTCCTTCTTATCCCTAGGGGAGAGTTATGGAAGAATTATAGGGAGCTGCATCAGCAAAAGGAGAAAACAAATCGACAGAGAATCAAAATATTATTCCCTTTATATTTTTAACATTTTCCATATTGATGTTATGGCTCCCGATTGCAAAGTGCTTGAGAGACCTTACATACAGAGTAGGTTCTAAAACACATTTGTGTGAGCATGAGAGAGAGAGAGAGAGAGAGAGAGAGAGAAAATTTGGGGTTAGCCGTTCTTCACATATTCACCATAATTAATAGCACTTTCACTTTCTCCTTTGAACCTTATTAAAGCTTCCTGGATTAGGTATCCTTATATGTGTACTACATGTAAAGAAACTGAGGCACAGGAAATTTGAGTGATTTTTCTCAGTGTCAATAAGGTGAAATGCTGATCATCAATGGAAAAAAAACTCTAGGGAAATTAAATATGTGATATTAGCAAACCTGCAAAAGTAGCATGAGGTCACCAGGACTTAGAGAAAAAGTGAGAAGATAGCTCAGTCAAAAGCAGGAATATCAAGAGGCAGACTGTCTCTCACTATTTTTCAGCATAAGAATACAGGAGATTTCCACTGATTAATAGAACTTCCCCTTACCACTTTACCTGATATCTGAAATTTAAGTTACCACTACTATTTCCAAGTTATGTGTCTCATTAGCAAAGGTCTCTTGGTGACAAATATTTGTGTAATAGACCACCAGAGTAAGTACTCAGTAAATGTTAAGCATAATTATACAAAACAGTGACCACTTCAATGGCTCCTTGCCTTTAATCATTTAAACTTAAAAAACAAATTCTCCTTGTTATAATTTTAGTAGGTCAAGGTGAGGGGTAGAGACAGGAGTAAAAGGTTCAGATCGATCTCTTGTATAAGAGAAAAGTATCCGTTGTGTAATCACACAACGTTTTCCTAAGACAGTCAACACATCTCTCATGGAGAGGTAAACCCAAACTGGCTGGTATTAGCGAGGGAATAAGTGGCATCCCACATGGCAGTGACAATGACCTCTGTACTGTGAGTGTGGAGTTGCTACTTTTACCTCCTCTTCTGCATATTTTCAACAAGAGAAATAGGTGAAAGAAGGGACCAAGGGAAAAAGTAGATCTTGTGTCCGTCTGGGCCATGCTGGCAGAAGGAACTACAAAGCAGCATAAATTTGGGAAAATATGTAAAGACATTTAAAATGATTGAAATTCATGGGCTCAAACTAGAAGGAGTTACATTAATCAACTACACAGTTGGAAGGAAGACTTTAACGTCCAGAACAAATGTCAGAAAAAATAAAAATATTTTCAACTTATACTTTAATAATTTTCAATTCATATTATGAACTTACTACATATATTATGTGTGTGTGAAGATAGAGAATGAGAAGGCAAGTTTTCACTTAATACTTACTATATTAATATTGAAAACCATAACTATATGAAAGTATATATATATATTGAACCAATTCCTTTCTCTCATCAATTTTATAATAAAATGGAAATATTCAAGGACTCACTGAATGTTGTTTATTTTTTTAAGGCCTTAATTTTTAAGAACACACTGACGATATTAAATGAGGACTTACTATTAATATATGCTATATATTAACTTAGTTTTATCTGTATTAGATTGTCACAAGAAAAATATAAAAGTTATTGAAATGATCTTCAGATGAGCCATAACATTGGTGACTAGTATAATATAATCAATTTATGGTGCATTTGCTATGAATAGGACCCTTTACTAAAATTTTTACATGTGTAATATCATCCTTTAAAGCATCACAAGAAGTATTTGAACACTTCAGATTAGAAGGCTTTTACCTCCAAACTTCCTGTTCATGGGAAAAGCATGAAAGCTTCAGATACAAAGTTCACGTCAAATGATTGGCCCACACCTAGAAGGACCAATCACAGTTAATGAAAATGTCACCCTACCTTCTCAAGCACGATACTTATCTTTAATTTTTTAATTTTTTAAAAATTTCAGGGTACATGAGGGTACACAAAACTAGTTTACAGTATTTAGAGAAAAAGTGAGAAGTTTGTTAAACTCACTTTAACTTCGTTAAAAGTTTGTTAGGTAGAGTCCCCCTTGTAGTTGTGTCCTATACCCAAAAGGTGTGCCATATTATAACCTGACATTGTGCTCATTAAGTGGGAGCACACCCATCCCCCCCTCCTCCCCTTTCCCCTGCCTTATTTCCCCACTCCTCAATTTTATTGAATTGAGCTTTTCTCTTATGTGGGACTGTGTTAGATCATCTACTGAGTTTGTATTATTATCGACTACCTTGGATATTTACTTCTCCATTCTTGTGATATTTACTAAGAAGAATATGTTTCAATTCCATCCAGGTTAACACAAAAGATGTAAAGTCTCCATCTTTCTTATGGCTGAATAGTATTAAATGGTATATGTATACCCAGCTTGTTAATCCATTCCTGGGTTGATAGGCATTTAGGTTGTTTACACATTTTGACAATTGCAAATTCTGCCATGATAAATGATCTAGTGCAAATACCTTTATGACAGAATGATTTTTTTTTCTTCTGGGTAGATGCCTAGAAATGGGATTGCAGGATTGAATGGGAGATCTAATTTGAGTTCTTTGAGGATTCTCCATAATTCTTTCCAAAAAGGTGGATTAGTTTGCAATCCCACCAACAGTGTAAAAGTATTCCTTTCTCTCTGTATTTGTGCCAACATCTGCAACTTTGGGACTTTGTGATATAGGCTATTCTCACTGGAGTTAGGTGGTATCTAAGGTTGGTTTTGTCTTGCATTTCTTTTTTTTTTTTTTTATTAAATCATAGCTGTGTACATTAGTGCAATCAAGGGGCACAATGTGCTGGTTTCACACGCAATCCAAAATGTTCTCATCAAACTGTTCAACACAGCCTTCATGGCATTTTCCTAGTTATTGTATGAAGACATTTCTATTCTGCATTTAGTAAGCTTTGCCTGTACCCTTCTAAAATGCACCATAGGTGTGGCCCCACCAATTACCTTACCCCAACCTCCCCCCTCCCTTCCCCTCCCTTGCCCATTTCCCCATATTCTTGTGCTATAGTTGGGTTATCACCTACATAAATCTATAAATGTAATCCAGCACAAAAAAAAATTAAAAAATAAAGATCATATGATTCTCTCAATTGATGCAGAAAAACCTTTTGAGAATATCCAGCATCCCTTCATGCTCAGAACACTTAAAAAAATGGTATAGAAGGAACATTTCTCAAACTGATAAAGACCATCTACAGCAAACCCACAGCTAATATCGTATTGAACGGAGTTAAATTGAAACCTCTTCCACTTAGATCAGGAACCAGACAAGGTTGCCCATTGTCTCCTCTGCTCTTCAACATCATAATGGAAGTTTTAGTCATTGCAATCAGGGAAGAAAAGGCAAGGGAAGATCAAGGGTATCCACATATGGTCAGAAGAGATCAAACTTTCACTCTTCGCAGATGATATGATTGTATATCTGGAAAACACCAGGGATTCTACTACCAAACTGTTGGAAGTGATCAAGGAATACAGCAGTGTCTCATGCTACAAAATCAACACCCATAAATCTGTAGCCTTTATTTATACCAACAATAGCCAAGCTGAAATAGCAGTCAAGTAGTACCAAAGAAGATGAAATATTTGGGAGTCTACCTAACAAAGGATGTGAAAAATCTCTATAAAGAGAAGAATGAAACTTTAAGAAAAGAAATAGCTGAAAATGTTAACAAATGGAAAAACATACCATGCTCAAGGCTGGGAAGAATCAACATTGTTAAAATGTCTATACTACCCAAAGCAATATATAATTTTAATGCAATCACTACCAAAGCTCTATTGTCATATTTTAAAGATCTTGACCTGCATTTCTCTGATGATTAGGGATGATAAGTATTTTTTAATATGTTTGTTAGCCATTAATTTGTCTTCCTTGGTTCATGTCTCTTGTCCAGTTTTAGATGAGATTGTTTGCTCTTTTATTGTTGATTGAGTTTGCTATAGATCCTAGTAATCAAGTCTTTATCAGATTTGTTAAATACAAGTATCTTTTCCCATTCTAAAGGTTGTCTATTTGCTTTTTTGTGTCCTTAGCTGTGCAGAAACTTTTTAGCTTAATTAAGCCCCAATTGTTTATTATTGTTGCTGTTGTGATTGCCATAGAAGTCTTCTTCACAAAATCTTTCCCCAGCCCAATATTCATAAGGGTTTTTCCCACACTTTCTTCTAGGATTTTTTTTTTATTCTTCTAGGATTTTTATCATTTCATGTCTTAGATTTAAATTGTTTATCCATCTTGGATCCATTTTTGTACATGGTGAAAGGTGTGGGTCCAGTTTTAGTCTTTCACATGTGTTTATCTAGTTCTACAGCATCGTATATTGAATAAAGACTCTTTTCCCCAGTGTATGCTTTGTTTGCTTTACCAAAGATCATATGACTATAAGAGACTGGTTCCATCTTCTGTTTTTCTATTCTATTCCACATGTCTCTATTTTTGTGCCAATACCATGCTATTTTGCTCTTGTAATATAATCTAAAGTCTGATAGAGTGATGCCTCTGGCTTTCTTTTTATTGTTAAAAATTGCCTTGGGTGATTAATGGGTAATGGGTAATGGGTAATTATATGGGTTTTGTTCTGGTTCCAATTCTTTGAAGTGTGACATTAGTATTTTAATGGTGATTGAACTGAATTTTTAGATTGCTTTGTGTAGTATAGACATTTTAGGAATGTTGATTCTTCCCAACCAAGAGCATGGTATGTTCTTCCATTTTTTTAATGTCTTCTGCTATTTCTTTTCTTAGAGTTTCATAATTGTCTTTGTAGACATCCTTTGCCTCTTTCATTGGATATATTACTAGGTATTTCATTTTCTTTGAAGCTACTTTGATGGGAATTTTGCCTTTCATTGACTTGTCTGTGTGACTGTCATTGGTGTATACAAAGACTACTGCTTTTTGGACATTGATTTTATACCCTGAGACAATACTATATTTCTTTATCATTTCTATGAGTCCTGCAGTTGAACCTTTCCTCAAACATAGTAACAATGAAGCTATAAGTCACCAAAACCTGTGGGATATTGCAAAAGCATTCCTAAAAGGGCAGTTTATTGTATTAAATCCCTTCATCCAAAAAATAGAAAGCGATCAAATCAACAACCTCATGAATCATCTTAAGGAAATGGAAAAGTAAAATCAATCTAATCCCAAACCTAGCTGAAGAAAAGAAATAACTAAAATTATATCAGAAATAAATTAGATTGAAAACAAAAGAAACTAACAAAATTAATGAAACAAAAAGTTTTTTTCTTCAAAAAGATAAGTAAAATTGATAAATCTTTGGCCAGATTAACTAGAAACAGAAAAGTAAAATCTCTAATAACCTCAATCAGAAAAAAAAGGGGGAAATAACAACAGATACAACAGAGACAGAATAATTATTTCTGACTGAGACAAGAAACTCTATGCCCAGAAATTTGACAATGTGAAGGAAATGGACCAATACCTGGATTCACACCATCTCCTTAGACTTAACCAGAAAGAAATAGAACTCTTGAACAAACCAATGTTTGAGATTAAAGAAACAATAAAAAATCTTCCAACAAAAAGAAGCCCAAGACCAGATGGCTTCACATCAGAATTCTATCCAACTTTTAAAGAAGAGCTTCTACCTATACTACAGAACCAACCCCAAAACATTGAAAAGGAAGGCATCTTCACCAAATATCCTAGAGAGCAAGTATCACCCTGTTACCAAAACCAGGAAAGGACCCAACTTAAAAGGAGAACTACAGACCATTTTCACTGGTGAATATTGATACACAAATATTCAGTGAAATCTTAGCCAATAGACTACAGCTACACATTTTAAAAAGTACATAACATCAAGTAGGCTTCATCCTAAGGGTGCAAGTTTGGTTTAACATACTTAAATTTAATTCACCATATCAACAGAAGCAAAAACAAAGACCATATGGTCTTTTTAATATGCACAGAAAAAGCATTTGACAAAATTTAGCATCTTTTTCTGATAAAAACACTTAAGAAAATAGGCATAGGTGGTACTTTTCTAAAACGGATTGAAGCCATCTATGACAAACCCATAGCTAATGTCATAATGAATGGAGTAAAACTTAAACCTTTTCCACTTAGAACTGGAACCAGACAAGGATGCCCTCTATCACCAGTATTATTCAACCTAAGTGCTGGAAGTTATAGCCAATACAATCTGGGCAGGAGAAGGACCTAAAGGCATCCAAATGGGGGCAGAGCAGTTCAAACTGAAGAATACTTACTTTGACAATTCCTTTACTTAATTTCACTGACAGATGCTAACCAAATTATTTACTCTAGCCTATATAATGCTTGAAATGTAATGATTTATTATTATAGTCCTCATACATTTTTCATCCTGAAAAATACATCCATTTTCAAAAATCTCTTTGAGTACTGCCTCTTCTTCCTTCCCTTTTTGATCCTTCTAGAATTTCTATTAGGTACACATGTACGTTAAAGACTTATAGTTAATCTTCCATCCCTCAACTGCTTTTATTTTCTATCTTTTTCTCATTATTTTGCCTCCTCTAAGATTATAGTGATGTAATAAAAAAATAGGGATCTATTGAATACTTCCTTGGTTTTCATTTCATACATTTTAATTCATACCAGCTCTAACATGCAAAAACTGTTGAAATTTCCATTTTATAGAGGAAGAACCTGTGGATAACAGTGAGGTTAAGTATTGAAAACAAATAAGTTTGGCCATGCTTAAGTTCCAAGTTTGGAACTTCCATGCTTGCTCTAGCATTTTCTTTTGGTTTCAACTCATTCATTTTCCTTTAGCATGATTATGTCCACTCTTTTTCACACCTAATGAAAGCTTTTACAATTTTTATTTCAATGGTTATATTTTTTCACTTCCAATGTATCAAAATCATTCATTTTAATATCACTCTAAACCAGTATTTGCTTACTTACTGCATAATATTATACGTGTAATTCTTTCATCTCTGTTTCCTTAGATGTTTTGCTTGTTTCATCTCTCAAACACTAAAAATTTCCTGAAGGTCTCTTTATCTATCATATACCATTTACTTAAAGAATCATTTCTTATCTACCTCAAACATAGTTTTTTATGATGTAAGAAGCAGCTGCCTGCATTATGCTATCAATTTGTTCCAGCACTTTACCTTGTATAATTGAGCAGTCTTGACCTTGAACCCACATGTGGGACAGACCAAATCCTAACCATTTCTGAGTGCATTCACTCTAGTTTTCTCCAGATGTCCAGAGTAGCACACATGTGGCTTTGTCTCAAGCTGATGAGTGAAGGTAATTCAGCCAAGGTAATCTGTGGGCACTTATGGTTTCCTGGGTTCCAGACATTACACAGGGAGTCTGTTTTCTCTGTGCCACCCATCCTCAGGTACTTAGAGAGTTTTCTCTCATTTCTAGGCCCAACTGGGGTATGCTCTTGCCACTCTTGCTTCTTTGGTTTTTCTGTTAACCTCTAACCAAGGACAGGAAAAAACGGGGGTCCCAGCTCCAGAAGAAAGACTAAATTTCTCTTTCCTTTGTCTTTTTGTTCTATTTGGATGCTTGACCAAGTGGAGTGCCTGTGCTCACACTGAGTGAGGGTGAATCTTCCTTACACTCCTGATTTAAATACTAATCGCTTCCAAAATCACCTTCAGAGACATGTCAGGTATCCCTTAAACTAGTGAAGTCAATGCCAAATATCAATCATAAGAGACCTCAAAAGCTCTTGTTTTTCTTTTTTTTTGTGAAGAGAAGAGAATTCAACTTTGATTAGAACTGAGCGTGAATAGTAAATATAAATTTATTTGCATAAAAATTTAAATATTTAATGTTACATTATTATTTGGTTATTATTTTCCAGAACTGTCTTATTTTTCTTTCTGTTTTTTTTCTATAAATTTTTATTAATGTGTAAATCTTTATCCACTACTCATACCCTGTTTTTCAACAATAATAGCAAACATTCACCCTGAGATAGGATGGGGGGTTCGTATATTAAAGGAAAACTTTAAATTAGATTTGTCACTTCAAGCTCTAGTAGAAATTATATGACAAGAGAAAGAGTTATAGGAATGGTGCCTGCAAGTTGAAAGAGAATTGGGATGAAGTCTCTGTTTAAAAAATTGGCAAGCTAAAGCTGCTTTCATGTGATACCTAAGAATGGTTCATAAACCTGAAAGAAATATTTGTTGAGATTTTAATTTGAGCATTTGTGACATAGTAAAAGGACCATTTGTTTGAATTCCTAACTACATATAATTCTCACTTCTGAAATTTAACCTGTAAACTATATTCCAGCTATTATTTACTTCAACATAATAAAGATATTTTTTATCAGATAAGGATAATGATTCTCTCTTTACATTGTAGTTTGGCTGGTTAAGTGCAAGTATGTCTTGAAATTATCTAACATAGTTAATTAAACTCAATGTTTACAAAATATTAATCTATAGGTAATTTGATAATCAGATTGAAGATTTTAATGAGAAGTACCTATAATAAATTTATCAGTAATGTATGTTTGTATATTGTAATTTGTTTAACTTTAAGGTATTTGAATTTGGGAACAATTGATTTTTATTACCACATAAACCTAACATGGTGTCCAGAATAAAGTATTTGTTAAATACTGAGTAATAGTAAGAATGCCGCCTTCTTTTGTTATCCTGAGTTTTCTCACATTCTTCAACTTTTGACTTTTTAAAAACTGATTACCCAATAAATACAGGATGGTCAAGAATATCTTATAGAATTGCCTCTGGCTTCGTCAGTGATTCACATGAACATCATTATTTTAGCATTTGGGATAGCATTTGAGCAGTAACATGAAGAAATGGGATGCAATTTTCCAGTTGAGAATTAATTATATATAATACAATGATTGGTAGCTATAATAAAATGATTCAAACAATAAAAATGATTCAAATGTTCAGATATTTAAAACATCCAAATCTTTGGTGTTTCAATTAATTTCATATAATTTACTAACATGAGAGTTTGCATTGAGGCTTTTGACTGGTATTGATAACTCTAATACATTATTTATAATTTGAGACTCCCCAACCTGCACTACACAAAATATCTGTCGGTAACATAATTATTGCTTGTTTATTTTGAAAATTTTATTGCATAAAGGAAATCCTACAGTCTGCTCTTGAATTTATGGCAATTATCCTAAAGTTAAGAAATTACTGTAACAAGAATATACGATTAATCTGTTATGTGTTTCACACTAACATGTGCATGCCTTGGTGCTTTGCTTTTAGCAGTATAACAGCTGTTCTTTAATGCATTTTTTATGTCTCCAAGTAATTCTTTCATGATGAAGTATGGCATACTCACCCAGAATTAATAATGTGCCATAAACATTTATGAAAATTAAGTAAAATGTTTCCCAAATAGTTAAACTTGATTTGAGATTTCAAATTTCAAAATCATACTAAAACGATACCTTCTCAGTTGATCAAAATCTTATCTTGTAAATATCTTCAGTGGTTAGGAAGGATATAATTCTTAATTGCATAAGAGGAAAATATTCGCCAAAGAAAGAAAGAGAATTACCAACTTGTGATCACAGAGATAGCTAAAGGTCTTTGAAAGAATTACCAGAATAAGTATTGTTAAATTTGTAATTTTAATTTTGAGAGACTCTCATGTCCTACATACATATTTCCATGTTTTATGTGCTGGCTCTCAACCCCCATCATGAGGGGAAAATATCTAGTGAATCTTTGCTTTTCTTATGCACTCTCACCTAAATAAACTCTGTGAAGAAACTTGAGATGAGTCATTTATACTGTATCATGGATTAAGTGAAGTCAGTTTAATTAGCAAGTATTCTTAGACTGTTGATAGTTAAACGATCGTATCACTTTGAGTACAGTCAGGACAGAAACAACTTACTGTAATTTGAGTAAAGAAAGTTTATTGTAAAGAAATATTAACACCAGGTCAGTGCCTGTGGCTCAAAGGAGTAGGGCATCGGTCCCATTTACCAGAAGTGGCAGGTTCAAACCCAGCCCCCACCAAAAACTGTAAAAAAGAAAAGAAAGAAATATTAACATCAAGAAATTTGAGTAATGAGGCATGGACTTATCAGAAGCTAAAATACACACACAAAAAATAAATACAATCACTAAAGAACATAGGCACAGCTTATATAAAGCAAAGCTCCTGTGCTTATGGCTGAGATAAAGCACACAAGCAAAACTCTTTACTGGGACTGAGAAACAGACCATATAGGACACAGCATGGCTAAGTGACAGGTCAAACATTCATTCACACAAGTTTGGGATGACGTGCACCACAGCCAAAACTTGGAGCAGCTATCCTTTGAATTTGCCAGATATCCACCCACTAATGTGGTAGGGGAATTTCTTCACTAGGAAGTATCTTAATGGAAACACTTTGCTAAAAACCATCCAAAGAGGATGTGAAGTTGCTGGCCCATAAGTGTTACTGGAGTCTCTGTCCTGCGGTTGTCAAGAATGGAGACGCCACAAGCACTGCAGGGGCCAGGCGCTGGACACACCCCACAGGAGCCTGACAGAGGGGTGCTGCAGGAGCCAGTGCTGGAGACTGTACACGCTTCAGGATCCTGGAGAGAAGGCACACGACAGGAGCCAGTGCTGGTTAAATTTCTTTATTTAAATAAACATTCTTTCATTTAAAGAATGACCATTTAAACAGGCACTTGGAAGGATGTCAATCCCCAGATCAGCTCTACTCTACCCTCTACTTGAGAACGGAATCAGCCACATGAGCATAAAAAGGTAACAAGGGCTAAAAAGATGAAAAAAATAACCCCTAAAACAGTTCATGACCCCTCTAAAAACTCACACGTAAAGTATAAAAATATATATGTTTATTGTTCAATTTCCAAACTGTACGTGTTCAGTATTCCTCTCAATTAGCTGTAAGTTAATCATGAGGAACTATAAAATAAGCTGAATACCCAGTTAAACGGTGTGGATTAAGGTCGAGACTGTGCTTTCTATTACCCATGTAATGTCAGGCGATAAAAGCAACCAATAAAATGGAGATTTTAATGTAGCACATAAATGCCATAAAAATAAAATTAAATAATATAAGTGAAACATTTGTATTAATTAGAAAGCATCATATAAATAGAAGGCATTGGTGTTACTCTGACTTAATTTCTTAATTCTTCAAGAGTCTTAGTATGACAAAAAGCAGACATATCTTGAAGAATCAGTCCTTCACAATTTTATACTGGATATCTTTTCTTAAAGTTATTTTCCTTCCATATGTCCAAGGGAAAATCCATGTTTCTTTCCTGAACTGAACAAGTAAGAGTATGTTGTCAAAGTTAAGGTCTTTGATGGACAGTTCACGATCTCCTGGAATCTTCATGAATCGTCCATATTTGATCTTCTAACTACTCTAATTTATATATACGTCAAGTAAATATGCCTCAATTGTTTTTAAATTTTTATTAAATGATTATCTGCATCCTCTTTTCCTTTTTTTTTTAGTGTTTACTCTTTCAAGTGACATGACAAACTCAGTCTTAACTTTCCAAGATCCATAATTCTAAACCTATTAGCAAACATTGGATATTAATCCATATGAATTTAATATCTGTATTAATTTTTTATTTTTATTTTAAGTTTAAATAGATTTTAAAACTCCTTGCTGATAAACTTACAAAATAAATAAGCTTGCCAAATAAGTATTATTTTTATGGAAAACTATTTTCATTAATCACATAATTCAAGTAATAGAAGTAAAGGAAAGAATTTTCTGTTTTTATTAATTAAAAAATTGTGTGTTTGTTCATTTTGTTCAACACTCAATTTTTATTTGGTAAAAATTCCAGCAATCATTATTTTGGATTATGCCACATCAAAGAGAAAGAAGCCTCCACAATGTTGGGGTGTATGGCACACCTCTTGGGGGTGGGACACAATTTTAAGAGTGACTCTACCCAACAAATGCAAACATTGTAATCTAGTTCTTTGTTTCCTAGAATTGACCTGAAACAATAAAAAATAATAATGAAAAAGGAGCCTCATCCCAAATAGGCATTTGAATCCCAAATAGGCATTTCTCTTACTAGTTAAAGGAAGATTTTTCTAGGAAAAGAACAATTAAAAAATAAGACTTAATGCTTAGACCTTATCCACTCTCAGACAACGTGCCTCTCTGCAGAATAAATTAAAAAACTATACATACACCATCCATGAGCAAAACACAAACTAAGGGTGGGAAAACTTACCCGTATTCATCCAGAAGGAGCAAGTCAGGCCACAATGTTTCTGATTTTAGCTGAAATTAGCCTAAAAGTTGGACGACTCTGAAATAGAAAAGCTCACTCAAATACCAATTAAAAGCAAAGGCCATAACATAATTGAGGGAAAATTGCATGCAAAAATCAGTGTTTGGTGGCATTTAAAAATATCTTATATGATCACATCAAAATGGTAATTACCGTAATAATAAACCTAGGTCACTGAAACTGTTGAACTATTAAATAGATTTAGAAATTTAAAACACCATTGATTTATTCAGGTGATGTGTAACTTTTCCTCATTACACATTATAATGATTCTACTGATACAGCAGAATGCCAGCTTTATTGTTAATTACAAAAATGGCAGTGCTTTTATTTTTCTGAGGCCCTGTGAACGTAGGTATATGTACCATAATTTTAAAAACATATTTTTTAAATTGAGTGTCATTGTTGACTATCTCCAGCCTCCAAGTTTAAAAAACTAGATTTAAAGCTAATTTCAGGGATTTCATTTTCTGGCTATGGTTGAATAGTTCATTTCAGATAAAATTTCAAAGAAGAGTAAATATAAACCCTGGATTAAAAATGAAAACTGCTGTTTGAAAACATTGGAAAACAACTAAGAAAGTCAGGACTTCAGAATCCCAAATACCAAGAGAAAAAAACACACTAAAGGACTCTTGTACTGTGGTCTGCCACTTCGGCTCTTGGGGCATTTCCTAACTTGTCAGCACATGGGCCCATAGGCTGTCGACTGAAAAGAAGCAAAGAAGTCAGTAAGTTTAAAGGAAACTTTATTTCTAAGGGCAGGAAGCAAGCTTCAGATGGAGACTGTAAAGTCATGCTTGCATGTGGACAAAGAGAGGTAGGTATGTATATAAGGGGTGTAAGATACACATACTCAACAGGATATGGGGGAGTTATGAACATTCATAAGGAAACCCACATACATTCGTGAAACACATAACCTATGTTCAATTTGGAGTGAAGACTTAACATTTAAGTCTTAGGTCTTATAGCTAAAAAGTGAAATGTAGCATACAAGTTCATGAATGTCATATCCTCAGACCAGCCAGAACCAGCCAGCTGCCCACGGTCATTTATCAAGAAGCAACTCTTTGTGATCCGGGACAGCTGCCATGTTGAAATCGTCCTTATAAATTTATGGAGGGTTGCAAGGTGAGAACTACAGTGAGGATATCAAAACTCTGTGATCCAACAGGCTTAGCTAAAATAATATGACAAATCAGCCACTGCCCCTTTGTTCTCTTCATAATAGTCACCGTCCCCTCATCTGATTCTCTATAATTGCTACTCTAGAGAGGCCACAGCTAGTAGCTGTAAAAATTAACTTTTCTCCATAAATAACACCACCTGTTCAGAATTTAGGGATTGGTAGTTATCTTCCAATTCCTGCATTCCAGTGAATTGACTGACCCAGCCAGACCAAGAAACTGATTCAACTGGTCCTGGCCCCTTAATCAAGGAATTCTAGTGGATTGGCTGACTCTCCTGGACAGAAGTCCATACTCAAGGACGAATGGTTCTGCCATCAGTCCAAAACCAGTCAATTAGCAGACCTGATTGCCTAACCATCTGCCCACCAAACCCCATCTCCCCAATTGTCGGGGAGACAAATTTGAGAAATTTCTCCCATCTCCCACTCCTAGACAGAATAAACTTTTTCTCTGTTGTAAGCCCTGCTATCTACGGATACTGGCTTTCTCCTGGGCAGTGGCAGCATCAATGTCAGAACTATAAAGATAGAGGCACGCGCCGGGTGAAGTAAGCAGAGAAGTCTCCCTACCTCCTGTTATGATAAAAACCCAGTAATAAGGAGTGAGGGGAAAGGGAAGGTGCAGGCAAATGGAACATGACAATTCTCCCATCCTTAAAATGTGGGGTCTTTTAGCCAAAGGAGAATCTATTCGGAGATGTTTATTTGCATCGTGAAGAACGAGTAAAAAGTCTAGGCTCAGAGTTTTCTCAAGGGGTGCAAAACTGTGGATACAAAAATTAAACCCAAATCTGTCACAACAACTTGGAATCAAAAGACCAAGACAAGACCTCTGAGCAAAGTCAGCAATAGTGAGGTGGACCTCTGCCTGTGTAGACTCTTTGCCTGTGCAGTGGTTCTTATCTTCTAATCTGCAGGGAAGGAGAGGCTGGGCAATCAAGATGAAAGCAAAAGCTGAGAGGCTAAGTAGATGGCACAGCAATGAAGACAGAACTGACTGAAAGTGAAAGCCTTCTAAAGGACTCCAGGTTTTCAACTGACACTCACGAGGGGTTCCTGCTAGACCAAGCTGGATAAAATATTAGTGGAATGGAAGAGCAGGCAGCAAAAATAACAAATTGATAGAACGGCGTCTGTGGCTCAAAGGAGTAGGGCACCAGCCCCGTATGCCAGAGGTGGCAAGTTCAAAACCAGCCCTGGACAAAAACTGCACACACACAAAAAAAATTGATACACAAAGTAAACATAAGTAAAAATTTAGAGAAGAATGTGAAGGGTACATGCAACAAGACAAAGGGAAATTGCAGACCTGCCACTGGAGTCTCAGAAGGAGAGGAGATAGCAAATAAATAAATAAATAAATAAAAGGAGGCAGTGAGTTCTATTTGAAGAGTTACTATTATGGATCTCCTAAAATTGATTAGTAAAAGACATAAACCTATAGAAACAGGAAGGATAAATATATATATATATATGTATTTATATAGAGGAGTGAAACTATATATATATATTTATATATTTAAACTTTATATATGTAAATATATATATATATAACAATTCACTGCCTCCTTTCATTATTTATTTATTTATTTATTTATTTATTTGCTATCTCCTCTCCTTCTGAGACTCCAGTGGCAGGTCTGCAATTTCCCTTTGTCTTGTTGCATGTACCCTTCACATTCTTCTCTATATTTTTACTTATGTCCACTTTGTGTATCAATTTGTTATTTATGCTGCCTATAAATATATTTATTTGCTATATCATATATATAGATACATATATCATATATCATATACATATACACATATCATATATATATGTGTGTGTATGTATATATATATATATGTATTTCCCCTTGGTCCCAGTTGTTATGATAGACTTGGATTTAATTTTTGTATCCACAGTTTTGTACTGCTTGAAAAATCTCTTTATATATATGGAAATATATATAAAGTTTATATATATAAGTATATATGTATTTAGTTTGCCTATAATTAAACTTAGGCAAACTATAGCAAAATGACTATAGCAAACAAATAGAAAAATGTTAAAAGCAATTAGGGAAAAATAGATGCATTATCTTTAAGTGAAAAATAAATGACATCTGATTTTTAAATGAAAATGATAAAAGCCAAGACAATAAGTAATATATTTAAAATAATTTAAAATAAATTAATGCTAATCTATAACTTAATATGCACCTAAAATATATCTAAAGAAGGTAAGTTAAAATTAAGGCAAATAGAGAATTTATAGGGGGCTATTTGCTAATTTATTGGTGGGCTATTTGCAGTCAGGGAAATGCTAAAGGAAGTTCTTTAGGCAGAAGGATATTATCCCACCTGGATTTTCAGTAATAATGGAAGGAATAAAGAACACTAGAAAAAGTAAAAGTGTGAAATTTTGTGTAAAATTGGGTAAATAAAAGGTAATATGAATTACCTTTTAAGACTTAAAATATCTAACAAAAATAGCACAAAATGGAAGAGAGGATTAAACATACCAAGTGTTTAAATGGGGATTCCATTTGCCTAAAAAAAATAAAAAAAAAACAGCTACTAGGGAGGCCGAGGCAAGAGAATCGCTTAAGTCCAGGAGCTGGAGGTTGCTGTGAGCAGTGTGACGCCACGGCACTCTACCCAGGGCGATAAAGTGAGACTCTGTCTCTACAAAAAAAAAATAAAAAAATAAATAAAAAATAAAAAAAAGAATAAAAATAATATGTGGATGAAACATATTTTTTCCCTGTAAAATTGCTTCTTTTCTCCTACATTAATGTTCATTCAAAAAGTATTTTCTTTTCATTTTTTTTTTTGCAGTTTTTGGCCGGGGATGGGTTTGAACCCACCACCTCCGGCATATGGGGCCGGCGCCCTACTCACTGAGCTTTTCATATTTCATAACCAGGATTTTTAATAGACTTTGGTGTACAAAAATAGAACATATTCTCTGTCCTCAGGCACATTAAATCCAGTTTAATAACAAAATCTCTCTATTGTAAGATCCATCAGTGATTTAATTCAGACTGGGAGCAGAAAAGAAACACTGTGATAAATAGTGCTAAATATGTTTTTGTTTGTTTGTTTGTTTTTGTAGAGATGGGGTCTTCTATTACTCAAGCTGGACACAGGATATGGTCATTGCTCATTGTAGCCTCAAACCCTGGAACTCAAGTGATCCTCCCACCTTAGTCTCCAAAGTACCTAGTAAAGTGGGCACCTTCCTTCACTATTTTCTTTTTCTCTTTTTCTTTTTCTTTTCTTTTTTTCTTTGGATAGCAAGGGTTGTTGTGCTGACCACTGGAATTCATGGGCTCAACCAATCCTCCTACCTAAATCTCCCAAAGTGTTAGAATTACATGGGGGCTACTATGCCTGGCCTAAGTATGCACTTTTAAGAAAATTAATTGAAAACAGAATTTACTTATTCATGCAATTATATATGCCTTTTATTCTATATCCAAATCGAAATTCAAATCTAAGATTTCTACATATTTAGATTCTATAATTTTCCTGACTTTCGATAGTTATTGGTAAAAATATATGACATTATTATATTTTGCTATTTGTAAAGATTACTTCACTTACTTTCTTTGTAACTTTTAGTATTGATGGTATCATATGTGACTATTTTTTATTGTATTTGTGTGGCTGAAACTGTAGTTATACTTATGTAAGTATAGAAGTTAAGTAGCATTTCTCAAATATCTTTACTTATGACATATAAAGTTTGGTATTTGAATGGCATTCCTTTGATTCATGATCTTTGATTTTTTTTGAAATTTATTTAAAGAGTTTTGGAAATGTATTTGTCATCAATTGCAATTTCTAACTACCAGAGGATGTTCTGAGCACACAAGCCAAGTGAATTTCGGTGTTAATGTGAAGACGTTCATAGAACAAGTGATGAGTAAGATATTCTTAACTACTTGATAATCACCCCTATGGTTGATGTCAACATATCACTTATACAATATTAAGAACTTCAGAGAGTATTTGTTACAGTTACTGAGGTCTCTACCTCTTCTTATAAAATGTTAATGAAATATGGATTTCCAAGTGTACTGTAAACAGGTTACAAAATACTAGTTACATAAATAAGTAAAATGGCCAACCTGTAATAATAGTGTGAAAAAGTGAATGAGATTTGTTGACTGTGTATTCACAATCAGAATATTTAAAAAAATGAAGAAATTCCTTAGAGGGAGGTATCATTTCGTTCTTTGGCATATGAGTGCAATTTGAACAGAGGTGGATGAGGAAGAGTTCTTTTCATGCAGAGAAACTGCTCACTCAGAAATGAAATTCAGTGCAGAGATTGAAAAGGTGTCTACTTTGGTCGGTTTGTAAAATGGATGAACATATAGTGATAAGTCGGTAATGGTGAATGGAATAAATAGTAACAATCTGTATCTCTGAAGTGGATAACAAATCCTATGAAAATGAAAAATATTAGCTTTTAATTTTAAACAGTGCGTGTGTACGTGTGCGTGTGTGTGTGCAGTGCAGTGGGCATGTTGATACGAGTAGCGTTAGCATTTGGAAAGACTTTTAGTTGGCAGCATTGTGTGAAATAAATCGGATCAGAAAAATAATGAAAGCTAGAAAACCAGGAGTAAGATGGTCACAGTGACCCCATTCATTAGGAATGAAGGCTTGAATAAGCAAGGCAAAGCTCATAACACATTTGAAAAATGCTGAGTGATGTAAGTAAGAGAATTGAAAAATAATTAAATTATGGGATAAATTAAGAAGTGGGAGAATTTCGGGGACACTCTCGTGCTCTCAGTCTAGGACAACGAGAGACTGGAAAGGAGCCAGAGAATGTTTGCCAGGAAATAATGATTAGTTATTTACTCAGCATAATAAGAGTTTGTACAATCTTTCACAAAAGAGTTTTTTAAATGAGATTTCTTGTATTGTCTTCTTCAAAAAAGCACATAGCAGCTGCAATTATAACTAAATTTTGTTTTGCAGAGGTGTCTTCTTTTGTCTTTTTTTGTTTTTACCACCAAGGCTATGTGAGTCTGTGACCGCTGAAACAGGAATTCTTACAGACAACACAGTTCAATGAAAACAGTTTTCGATTAAGACCTCTTAGTACTGAGTTCAAGTTCTGCCAGTACCACTAACATAGTTCAGTTATGATTGTCTCAGTTAAAAATAAATTTGATTGAAGGAAAGGAAAGTTGACTTTAGTTGTTTTCAAAATAGGGTATTATTTTGCTTATTAAAAAAAAAAGAAAAGACACCCACAGTTAAGAAGCCCAGACTGCTGCTGCTCAGTAATTTTCCACGAATCCGGCAGCCTGACCATGTGTGTTTTTGCCCTCCAGTCGTAAGTCAGATGCTGCAGCTCCTCACATCATATGCCCTTAGGCAGAAAGAAGTTACCAGCAGAGGTTAAAAAGTGAGGGGAATCTATCCTTTTATGAGCAACCAATCCAGCGAGCCCCATTCAGTCGGTGTCTGCTTATATTTCATTGTTAAATTGAGATTCCTATAAAAAAGGAAGTGCAAGAATGAGAATGTTTTAAGGAAGTACGGGAGCATCCCAATAAAATCGGTGCTATGTTTTGGTAAGCAAGAAATGGTAGATATTGAATAGGCATCCAAGAATGTCTGTGCCTGTGTTCTTATTTTTTCTCATTTGGAAAATGAAAGGACTGTGTAATCTACAAGGCCTCTGTCAACTCTGAAGATCCTTGATTGTATATAAGCTAACAAAAAAATATCCACCAAATTATTCAGTTGTCAGTTATATATCACACAAGCTCACACAATTAGATCCACGAACTCATCCTAGAAAAAGTGCTGTAATACCTCATTACTGAGTGTCTATAGTTACCTTAGAAGTGCCCCCTTGGCCATCTAATGACTGTAGTGATGTTCAGCAGAGATATATGTAGCACTCTGTCCAGGCTGAATTCACGAACTTAAATGTCTGACCTAGTATCATAGTCATGACATAAAAAACACTTACTTGGCTATAAATGGCATAATTCTGGGAACTGTATTTGTGACTCTGATAGCAGAATGTCTTAATATAACTCAAAGGTTTTCTTTCATCAGAATAAGCGATATCTCTGAATCCTGAGTAAGCTAATGTCAGAAATGAGTTAATTAGACTTTTTACTTTTTATATTGTTTCCATCAGATCTAAAAGACTCTTGCATTTCAAAATAGCAGGAATGCAATTTCATGGTATTCTGCTTAAGTGACTTAGAGATGTATACTAAGTGCCTAAAGTTTGATTATTTTAATGATTTTAAGTCTACTGAAACTCAAATACAGTTTGCGATTTTCTAACCAATGTACTTGTTCCAGAATGAAGACTCTAATCTGAATGTTAAATTATAAATTTTCTCATCAAAACTAATGTGCAAACCACAGAGAAGATAATCTTAGTAAAAGGAACTAAGAGTCTATAAAAGTTTTATATGTAATTTATGACTGGTAAATCAGGCATAGAGTAAACTATCGCAGAACCTAAACCTAATTCTCAAATAACCCGAGGTTATTGGTAAAGCTAATCTAGACTTTTAATCAAATATTCACTAAAGTGGAGTAAGATAATTGGCAGAATAATTAGTTGATTGAAATTGGTATTTTGTCAAGTGGCTTTTTATTATTATATAAACATAGCACCGTTTTGAAATCCTGACAGATGCTGAATTTGAGTGAAATATTTAGAGCTATGTACTATTTGTTTTAAGTTAATATAATGTGCATTACCTTAGACTAATTTTAAAACGTATCTTCTACTTTAAATTCACTTGTCGATTCATTTATTAATATTTATCAGGCTTAATAATGACTTTGTGCATACATATAAACAATGTGAACAGTGGTTTTGCCAAAGTAAATACAATGCTATCTATTTTATAAATAACATCTTGAAACTTAATAGACCTATTTAAATTATTAATGTACACATATTTTATATCTTTAAGAGTTGCAAATTATTCTAGACCTAATAATAATGATGTCTCATTGATTAATTTGATTGATATAGTCCAGTATAACCAGTATATATTATCAAAAATGATTGAAAAAAATCTAGCAGCCACTGTCTCCAGGAGTTCTCTGATTCACAAGAATTATACAGTAAAGGGAAATAAATAGGAAAGCATCTGCTAAAACCCAAAGACAAGAGGCAATTTTCTTTAAATAATAAATGTTATTTAATGGAATGATATATTTAAATGGTAAAATGAAATAATTGCTAATCTAGAATAGGAAAATATTATTCAATCAACAGAGTAAAGGTGTTTTCAGACAAACAAAAATGGAAAGAATTTGCCATAAACAGATATGTGCTAAAGGCAATACTAATGAGTTTGTTTCAGATAGAAGAAAAAATATTCTAATATAAGGTAAGAGATGCAGGCAGAAGAAGTAAATAAGTAGGTGAAAAATGCTAAAAATATAGTTGATTTAAAATAGTATTGACCAAATAAAGCAATGATCATAATACCATATATATATATCTTCCATGTAACACATATGTATATACACACAATTAAACGTGGGAATAATAAAACACATAACATGAATGTCCAAATTCTTAGACACCATTTTCTGAAATCTTGTTTTAGTTTAGAATTTTCAATGTTGAATAAAAAGAAATATAAAGATCCATCATGAGATAGTTAATTTTGTTTAAGGGAAAAATGTAGAAATAAATTTTAAAGCTATAGTATTATGTACCAATCTTAAACTCATCAATATTTTTGCAAATATATGCAGTATTTTAGAATATTCTTTGAACACAGTATTTTAAATTTTGAAACATAATTACAAGGAGTTCTGTTTTACGCTTTTTTTTTTTTTTTTGGACACAAGGTCACCCATCCAGAACTAACATCAACCTCCACTCCAGGGCTCAAACAATCCATCTGCCTCAGACTCCCAAGTGGCTAGGAGGCCAGGTGCATATCCCCACGCCCGACTGAGTTTATTTTTTGTAGAGACAGGGCCTTACTATGTTGCCCAGGATGCTTTCAAACTACTGGCCTCAAGTGATCCTCTTGCCTCAAACTGCCAAAGGCCTGGAATACAGGTGAGAGGCATGTGCCCAGCCTTGATAATTCTACATCTAATTGGTTGTGTTCAGATTCACAAACACAACTTCTATCATGTACTTTAACTTAGTTCCATTTTTACACTTGCCTTATCTATGGCAAAATAACCAAAATGTTTACATTTATAGTACTTTTTTTTTTTACAGAATAGTTAAGTGAAGAAGTATAATAAGAATAACAATGAATAATTCTTGTGAACACATACAATTAAATATATAGATTACATATAAATGGATGATTTTTTTTACAGGAGAATTCCAAAGATGGGTACCAAAATAGGTAAGCGTGAAAATGGCCCAGAATAAACTAGTTATCTTACTAGAACTATTTCCTTAAGAAAATTATTTAATCTCCCTACACTTTACTTTCTCCCTCTCATAAATAGTAAAACATAAAGTTCAATGCTATTACCACATACCATGCTAGATGTTAGGGTAATCGAAGGGGAGTAGGAGGGAAAACTTGCTGATAGATAACATAAATATATTTCTACTAAGTAAAGGGAAAAATTCCCGTAATGCTTATGATCCTCCCTTGGAAACCGAGCACATGATTATAGCTGGTGTTTATATCTAACCGCTTGATAGACACAAATCTACTAGTATTTTTTAAACTTTAAAAACTCCTACAGATCGAGCTGAACAAATGTAATAGAAAAAGTAATAAAAAGAATTCTGACCATCTGTTCAGGAAAAATGTCAATGATAAGCACGAGAATATTTGTTCAGTCTTACATATCACCTTGGCATATAAATGCATAGAATAATATGAGAAAATGTCATGCCCTCCACTGAGTGAAGGAAAGAGAGGAAGAAGTGAGTCAGAGAGGAAGGCAGAAAGGGACAGTATAGGAAAAGGGAAGGAAAGAGCAGGAATTAGAGAAAATTGACATAACCCCAAGTTCGTTACCCCAAGTTCATTACCCCAAGGAGGATGTGAGGAACTCAGAGACAGAGCAAGCAGGAAAGGACTGGTGACACAAGTTTGGAAAAGAATTTGACCATATACACTAAAGGTAAAAGTAGTCATAACCTCTCACTCACTTCCTTTTTCCTAGACTTATTTTATAATATTAAATATTTGTGAACAAGTTCACAAGAAGACACATAAAAATAATTATTGAAACATTGGTTATAACAGCAATGTATTAAAACCCCTCTTGAAGATAATCAGTACCTAAATTGGAATACAAATAATCAGCGAAACATTCTCTTAGCAATAAAAAGGAATGGACTAAGATTCAAATGTCAACATGGATAAACCACAAAAATATAATATCAAGGGAAAAGCAAGCTGTGCTTATTTCCCTGAAACATGATTTCAAATACATGTTCTTGTACATACATAAACTATTTATGAGAGTCGGAAACACCGCAACAGCATAACCAATCCTCTCATCTCCCTCCTATAAAAGATACGGAGATGAGCTTCCTGCCACATCCCCAGTTTCTTAAGCAGAATTTGGCACACAGGAAGTTGTCAAAATGTCTGTTGAATGAACGTATGACATTTACAGTTTTTCTCCTAACCTGAAAAATTACCAATGTTTTCATAGTTAATAGATTATTCTTTGTACTATTACAGGAAATATAAAACACTTCGGAATTTTTTTTTTTTTTTTAGCCAGAGTCTCACTATGCCACCCTTGCTGTAGTGTTATGGTGTCACAGCTCACAGCAATCTCAAACGCTTAGGCTGAAGCGATTCTCTTGCCTCAACCTCCCAAGTAGATGGGACTACTGGCACCCATCCAATGCCTGGCTATTGTTTTTTTGTTGCTGTTGTCATTGTTGTTTTAGCAGTTCCGGGCCAAGTTCAAATGCACCAGCCCCAGTGTATGTGGCCGGCATCCTACCCACTGTGTATAGGCGCTGAGCCTGGAAGTTTTAAAGCTAAAGAAAAATATTGACTGTGTATATACAAATTTAATTTAAGTAATGATTCTAAGTTTTAAAAATTATATGCCATAAGTCATCTTTAAAACAGAGATTAATATTTTTTCTTTAATTATAATAATACAGAAACATTATAAACAAAATCAGCATGATACTATGCAATTTTACTCTTAAAAAGGCTTCAAATGAAAGATGCTTAGTTTTCCCCAAATAATCTTTTATTTAGTAAATATGATTGATAAGTTGTTTACACAACTTGGAAAAACTTCCAAGATTGCCATAAGTATTGCCTGAAACTTCAACTAAGCAAAAAAATCATTTTAATATCTGAGTAACACTTATCATCTTATCTTACTGTGCATCAATTTATACTGACCCAATAAGTTGCATAGGGTGGGTTAATGCTAATGAGGCCAAGTCATAAATTCTGTGCCCTTGACCAACGTAGTTTGTCCTGTACTTTGACCATCGATTGCACCCTCTAGCTTGAAAACTTATACAGCTAATAAAAGATTTAATTAAAAAGAAAACAGACAAGAAACCTGTAAAAATACATTTTTTCCCTTTTTGAAATCAAACTGTCATTGCAATGTAAGAAGCTATAGGAAATCCAAAAGATTAAGGATGAAAACCAAAAAAAGTGATACAATGTTAAGACAGAGTTAAAATGCAAATCTAAAACTATTCCTAGATTTTGTCTTTAAATATGGTAGATAAGGTTCTCTTCCTCTCAGTAACGACTTACAATGCCCATATTTGGAAAAACAGAAAATTAGATAAATAAACCACAATTTTTTTAGTAACGATGGGCAAAAATCAAGGCACTAACATTTTCTAATTCCCAGTTTTTAATCTTTAGCCTTTGTCCAGTGCAATCTCTTTTCACTTTACATAATTCTACCTTTTGCCACAAATTCAAATAATTTTAGACACTTCATGCAATATCTAAAGTATAAGGAACTGCAAGCATTACAGAGAAATAGAAATTTCTAGTCTAATCTTATTTGGTGCGAATTTAATTATTTGACCACCCATTTGTGATTCCTCTAATTCTGGAATCTGCCTTGTTGAATATGTGATAAATAAAACTCCAGATTATATGCTGTACTTTAAAATAACTATGCTAACTTTCTGTATTCTTTGCATTCAATTAATTTAATATGTTTTGGTAATATAATAAAAACAAATGTCATTTTTGAACAATATTTTGAGATAGTCATTGAGAACAGTACTTTTTAGCGTATTATTACTTCACTTAAACACCAGAACAACACTACAATATAAAGATTATTAGGCAAATTTTATAAATGAGAAAATTAAGTATTAAGAAGAATAAGAAAGTTGACCAATTTGTCCTAGGAATACTTCCCTGATAGGGAGCTGAAGTGAGCTTATGCCGGTTTCTGAGAGGCATTGTTAAATTTTGTGAGAATGTTATTAAACTGATGGTAGTTTTTAAATGGTCCTGGTGGGAGTATTTCCACCACAGAGCTTGGCAAGTGTTACTAGTCAGGACTTTTCTTTTTTTTTCCTTTCACAGAGCGCTATACTTGCATACAACTGAATAAGACAGTTTCTACAAAGTCAGAAATCAGATTCTTAGTTGTTTTATGGAAGAACCCATACTTCTGATTTCTGGGTAGGATGGTTTTCACTGTGGCACTTTTATTCTTCAAGAATTATTATTATACATGAGCACAGCATTAGTAAGGTTAATAAAAGTTAAGCTTATTTTATAGTTGTCTGTAATAAATCATACTTGCACTGATTCAATTAGTCATCTTCGAATGTCACACTAGGAAATGTGTCCTTTGTTTTATATCCAGAGTTTTCATTCAGGGCAGGGCAGGCCCATCATTAGTACTGTGATTAGCTTCTTAATACATTCTCCGGCAATAGGGCAAAAAGTGCTTTTCAATTTAGCAGACCTGGCTAGATGCGAACAATCAGAAGCTATCAAACTAGTCCCTGTGCAAGGAAACAAGGCCTGCACTGGCACAGTGCTGGCAGTGTGGGTCCTGAATTTTATTGTTACGACCCGAGGGCATCTGTATAACACAGCAAAATGCCATATGGGAACTCCTCTTTGGAGGCTTACTGCAAAATTTTGCTCTTATAAGATAATTTGTTTGAATTGAAACTATTGGACCTGAGTGTCCTTTTTCTTTAAATTAGTTCTCTCCTAGAGATCACTGTACCATTTCTAATTATTTGATGAGAGTAATGAAGTGAATTCATCTTTAAATTTTTAGAGGCTTAGGTATTTATGCCTGATTGAAGCATTTTTGTCCAAGGAATATCCACTCTTTTCATGTTCATTTTTCCTCCATCTGTCCAAATATGCAAAATGTGAAGAATGTATGTTACCGTGTCCACATGGTCTTTTTTCCTCTTTGCTTCTATTTTACTAAATGGATTCCTCTAAGGAAAGACTAGTCTCTATTTTGTGAGATTTTAATCTCTTTGAAAAATCATGATGATAAGGTTTAAAATGTAAGACTTCATTTCTTTTGCTTTAGTGTTTTGAAAATGCTATTAGTTATTATAAAGAGCAAGATGAACAATATAAGGTATTTATTATTAGGTATTTACATGAAATGTGTGAAGTTCATATTTTCTAATTTAATAAAATAGTTTAATATATGATCCATTATCAAATTGGAATTAAAAAATATAGTCAACACATATGAAATATAAATATCAGTACATAAGCTCTGTTGTGAGAGGAAAAACATTTACTTATTTTTGTTCAATTTCTTTTTTATTTTATTTATTTTATTTTATTTTTTTTAGAGACAGAGTCTCACTTTATCACCCTCGGTAGAGTGCTGTGGCGTCACAGCTCACAGCAACCTCCAATTCCTGGACTTAGGCGATTCTCTTGCCTCAGCTTCCCGAGTAGCTGGGACTACAGGCACCTGCCACAATGCCTGGCTATTTTTTTGTTGCAGTTTGGCCGGGACTGGGTTTGAACCCGCCACCCTTGGTATATGGGGCCGGTGCCCTACTCACTGAGCCACAGGCTCAATTTCCTTTTAACATTGAGTCTCTATTCTCTTGGGCTGACTTTACTTTTGGCCGCAGTGATTGTCATGTTCCCTCCCCTCTGTCCTGGTTCCTAGACCTGATAAGGGCAGGGGTGGCTGTGCTCTTTAGCTCTCTACTCACGAAACACCCCATACATATGTTCATTTCAGGCTTGGTGGTTCTCTGCCATTTTGTTGGAATTCTTAATGCATAGAAATCTTTAATTTTTTTTTTTTTTTTTTTTGAGACAGACAGAGTCTCACTATGCCGCGGCATCACAGCTCACAGGAACCTCGAACTCCTGGGCTTAGGCGATTCTCTTGCCTACAGCCTCCCTGTAGCTGGGACTGCAGGTGCCCACCACAACACCCCACTATTGTGTTGTGGTTGTAGCTGTCATTGTTGTTTAGCAGGTCCAGGCCAGGCTCAAACCTGTCAGCTCCAGCGGATGTGGCCAGAATCCTAACCACTGAGCTACAGGAACCAAGCCTATGCATAGAAATTTTTGCTCAACATTGTACCACATGCCTTGCTCAATATAACTTGTCATCATTTCTCTCCAAAACCTTGGTTTGGATATCCCCAGTTGAATGCTTCTAGGCTCTTTTCCTTTCTCAGTTCAAGGAAGTTTCCATATAGACTCAAGAAAATCCTTTTCCCATGATGTTCCATCAAATCACCCTGCTTCTGTCTAAAGCCCTGTTTTGTTTTGTTTCTTTCTTTTCTTCGACCTTAGGAAAGTCTCTAAATGCTCCTAAAACACTAGCTATTGAGAAAGAGTCAGTTCTGTTATGTACCCTGCAGCATGCTTTTTTTTTTCCTTTTCTTTCTTTCTTTCTTCTTTTTCTTTCTTCTTTCTTTCTTCCTTCCTTCCTTCCTTCTTTTTTCTTTCTTTCTTTCTTTTTCTTTCTTCTATCCTTCTTTCTTTCTTTCTAGCTGTGAAATATAGAGCTACTGCTTGAAAATGGTTAAGGCAGAGGCCAGGATTTCAGGAGTATTTTACACAGGCATAAGAAATACCACAGAATCCTTAGGAGTAGCTCTTGTCAGTGAAGGATACTGAGAAGTAAACACATTTGCAGTAGAATCTCTACAGCTGACCACCTCCCTGCACTGATCATCTCCATAAGTTGACCTAATTTTCATACCCCAGACATGCCCCACATGTTCCTATCAGTACAGTGACCAAGTACTGTATGTTGAGCACTCTGGGTGTTGACCAGTTTGTTACTCCTTGGGTGGCCAATTAACAGAGATTCTACTGTGCCTTTAATTGGAACATTGGATTATTTAGAATTGGATTGTCACTATTAGGGGATTTGGATGGTAATGGGTGCCATGCAGTCTATGTGTCTAGTTCCTTGAGATGTTTTTCTTTTCACATTGTAAAACTTCTTTGGGAGTATCATTGGTGTAAAGGTTCTTGCTCACATCACAGAAAGGAATTTCAAGACCTACCCGCAATTGGGCAAGAGTGGTGAGTTTATGGAGTGACAGTGAGGAGGCTTGGGAAAGCCTTGTGCAGAAGTGAAATTGCAAACCCAAGAAAGGGACTGGGCAGGTGCTGACAGCACATCTGCCTGGGACTCTGAGCACTTGCTGCTTTTATTGGTTGATTTCAAAGACAGATGGGTAGAGCGTCCATGTTCATTGTCGTCTCATTCATCATTCTTGTTTTCCCCACAAGGGGGCGAAACCACAATGCTAACTCATTACAATTGTGATTTGATGGGGGGAAGCTCACTTTGAACTTGTGCCACTCTAGGAAATTAATGACAGTCTTCTGCTCAGGTCTTTAGCTTCAGGAGTGTTTGCTGGAGCCGGTTGATTACCTTTCCTCTCCCCCACTCCTTGCTCCCACCTAACTGACTACCTGCTCCGCCATATGATATGTGTGTGGCATCTGGCATTAAGTTGTTCAAACAGCAGCATTTAACCTACCTCTGGGTTCATCTGGAGACCCTCAGAATCCTACAAAGAGTTTAAAAGTCCTATTATTTATCTGCAACAATAAAAACAAACTGTACACACAAAAATATACATCTTAAAATCAACAAAAGCATTAATAAATATTTCCTGCAATTTCTCTGTTTTTCTTACCACAGGGCCATATTTCTGTGTTTCTGTATTGGGTTTGGTCAGCCAGTGATTGGGCAAAGGCTGTGCTCAAACACCTGATGCTCCTGAGAATAATGGATCTGGGGGGAGGTTGACGCTTTCCTTTTCTTCAGCTCCAGCTCTGCCTCCTGTGTACAGGTCTCTGCTTTCTAGCCAGCCAGGGATGTGGGGAGCTTACCTTCCCCTCCAGGCACTTGCATTTCCCGGCTCTCCTTCTTGAATGTCTGGCTTCTTTGCCACTTTTTCCAATCAAGTCCACAGCCCAAGCCTACCAGAGCTTCAGATTTCCAATCTTGTTTTTTTCCTTAGTTTACGATGACGTTCACCAACTATGCTGTAGGGGGTGGTTCTTCACTTTCTGCTCCAAAGCAAGTCAGTCACCTTGGTGAGCGAAGTTGCCATGTTTGCTGGCCTGTCACAGTCTGATGAAACTACACAGGTGACAGGGCTGTGACAGGGAGGGGAGAAAATGAAATGAGACCAGGAAAGAAGGCCACAGTCTCACTCTCTTTAAATGAGGTTCTAGAAGTTTCTCGTAAACAACTGCTTCTCGGGTTATTTTTGCCTTTAATCAATTTTGGAGTGCTCAAATGCTTACTTTCAACAATCTTGTACCATTTTAGAGGTGTGTTTTAAGAGAAGATTTGCCAACATCTTCCTGCTACCATAGCTGGGAATCCTGTCAAAATCTCTTTAATGCTTAGGGGACTTTTCCCAATTATTTCATAACATGGCAATTAGTCCATGAGTAAATGACATTTATATTATAAATTTATAGTAACCAAACTGTCAAGGCCAAATGAATTCAGAGTACAACCAAGAGAGGGGGTTTGTGGATATATAGATATAGATATATAATTTATACAGGTGTGTGGATATATATATATATATATATATAATTTATACACACACACAGCATGTGGTTGGCTTGTTCCAGAAAACTCATTTGAGCCAAAGTTGTAGCAAAGTTATAGCTTACATGGGGGCCAAGAGAAACCCCCCTTTCACTCTTTGAAGAGTCCCTGAAAATTCAGCTCACACAAGGTAGGTTAATTGGAAAATGGCCCACAAATTAATTTAAAATGTATAAATAGAAAGAACCACAAAGGGATTATCCACTATTAACCCCAACAGGGTGCTGAAGTTTATACACCAGCCTGGCAACACAGGTCATGGAAAGATGTAGAAGAGGAATTCCATTGAGGGAAAATTATGGATTAGTAGGGAGAAAGGATCCTGGGACAAAGAATAACAAATAGTTCTATTTGACAGTGAAAGTGAGGTTATATCCTTGGTTTTACAGGAAGGGGGGAAAAAGTGTTCCTTTGGGTAGGTCTGGATCTTAGGCAGATACAGGAACTTCCACTTTGTCACGTGTTTTGGGGGAAGATGGGGGAGACAGGAAGGTGAGAGGGGCCTTGAGGCTTCTTATTTAATTCAGCGTAGCATGCCATATTTGGGGGGGCCAGTGGCTGAGCCCCGACAGTGTCCATCCTATGCATAAACAGCTTAACGTAGATATCAAACTGAAGTTTTCAAAAATAAATATGTATATTCCCACATACCTTCTTCATTTTCTTAGCTGAGAACAGAACTATCCTTTTCCACTTTCCATACACCACTTTTCCTCTCATATTATACCAGATTTTCTCGGTATTGTAATACATTAATTGTTTAGATTTCCAAAGAAAAATTAGAAACAGCTTTTTATACAATATGTAATAAAAACACAGCCCCATTATGAATAACACTTAAAAACACAGCATAAAGGTGATAAACTATTTCAGCATCTAGCAATCACTTTAATTATGTTTTCCAGTACAATCACTGAGGTTGGAAACATATTTCCGTAAAATGCTTCCCACAGGTACAGTCAGTCTTTCCGTAAAGCACTTAGTGTTATAATAACAGCATAGCTTATTTTATAACCTGTAAATTGAGGGTAGTCCAAATAATAGGCTAGGCAAATTTTGACAGAAAAGTTAAATGCTACCATGAGATGAAACAAACAGTTCTAAATTCCAGTCACCACCTCAGTTCCGTTGAAAATGTTAGGTCTGTGAATGAGGACTGGTCCTGAGCAGAGCCCTTGATGGGTGACCACAGACACACAGCAATTGCACACAAACGGTTTATACAGGTAAGAGAAAGAAGCTATAGGATGTGAAAGTGAAGAGGACGCTGGACAGAGGGGCCGGTCGGTCTGCACAGTCCGAGCTGAGCAGCACAGTGACCCTTTATGGACTCACCTGACTTCTGGCAGGCTTAGCTGTCTGTTCCCACGTTTTAGGGGGCTTGGCAGGTTAGGATGAGGGAATAGATTATGTAACAGGGTGGGTTCTATAACAGCTTTCCATTTTAGGCATGCTTCTTCCTCAGAACCCTTCCCTTCCACCCTTGCTATGCTAATTACATGGCAATGAGCTCTAGGTCAGATGAAGGTCGCTAGGGTCTCCTACCGTGGATGTTCCCACCAGGGAACAATTCCTATCTGCAGTTTTGTTCCTAAGTACAATTGGGTCCCAGCTCTCAGTGGCTTACGTGCTATCTGTTTACCCAGTGCCAGGCCTAATAAAAAGATACACATGATATATCTACTTCCATTAGTACTTTGACATTTGGTTTTATTGAGTATGTAATCCAATATGCACATATTAGAGCTAAGATCTAGTTTAGAATATTGTGTTAGTCAGCTTGGGTGCCATAAAAAATGCCATAAACTCAGTGCCTTAAAAGGCAGAAATTAACTTCTTACAGTTCTGCTGGCAGGCAGGCCAACTGACTGCCTTCTCACTGTGTGCTTACATTACCTCTTCTTTGTGTGGAGAGAGAATGAATATGTGTATAAAAATGCTAAAATGTCCCTTCTTAAAAGAGCTCTAATCCCTTGAAACCAGGGCCCCACTCTTATGGTCTTGTAAAATACTAATCCGAAAGGCTTCATCTTCAAATACCATCATATTGAGAACGAAGGCTTCAACATATTAATGTTGAGGGGACACAAATCTTCACTCTATATCAAATGTGGGCCAAAAAATCACTAATTTATCCGTTCAAAGAATACATTTTGGGAGGCTGATGTTTCATAGTGAATAGTCATTGCATTTTTCCTCATGGAGCTGAGGTCTCATTGATTTCTTTTTGCACTTGTCCATCTTAAAATTTTTCAGAATAATGCCCCAAATCTACGAAATGTAGAAAAAAGAATTTCCATGCTATTTTTTTGCATGAGTTTTAATATTTAATATAAAAACTTTACCAGGTAGTAGTAACTTTTTTTTTTTTTTTTTTTGAGACAAAGTCTCACTCTACCACCCTAGGGTTGACTCACAGCTCAAAGCCACCTCAAACTCTTGGGCCCAAGTAATCCTCTTGCCTCAGCTTCCCGAGAAGCTGCGACTACAGGCACCAGCCATGATGTCCAGCTGGTTTTTCTATTTTCAGTAAAGATGAAGTTATGATCTTTCTCAGGCTGGTCTCAAACTCCTGAGCTCAAGTGATCGACCTACCATGGCCTTCTAGAGTGCTAGGATTATAGGTATGATCTTTAAACTTTAAAATGTTTAGTTCAACCATAGCTATCTATTTTGTTATGATATATACTCACATCTGATGAGAAGCAGAACTTATACTTTGGAATCCATTTTTCCTATTTTATTGCTGTTTAAAATGATGTCATTCTCCTTCAATTTAAAACAAAAATATATGGATTTTGGAGGAAGCTATCACTCAGTGCTGTGTCATATAATAAATTTCGTTATCATTGTGATTTCATCTTAAAAACCATTGTCTCTTTCTCTGCTTGAGAGTTCTTGTGCCATTTCACTTTTTTTTCTTTGTATTAGACAGTCTCACTCCGTGCCCAGGGTAGAGTGCCAGGACATCCTTGTAGCTCACAGCAACCTCAAACTCTAGGGCTTAAGTGATCCTTTCATCTCAACCTCCCAAGTAGCTGGCACTGTAGGCACCCACCACCATACCTGGCTAGTTTTTCTATTTTTAGAAATAGAATAGAATAGTAGAGATAGAGTCTTGCTCTTGGTCAGACTGGTCTCAAATCCCTGTGCTCAAGCAATCCACCTGTCTCAGACTTCCAGAGTGCTGGGATTACAGGTATAAACCATAACTTACAGTGCCATTCCACATCTTTATGCATAAATTTGTAGCTGAAATTCAAGGCTCTGTTGCAATGATATAGATGAAATACAATCTTTCATTCTCCACAACCATCCTCCCTAGCCTAATCTTCCATCATGTAACTTGCCAGAAAGGGTGGATTACATACTACAAGTTGAAAAAATATGAATCATTAACACATCTGTGCTGTTTTTAATGCTGTCCCTTTCCAAGAATGATACACAGAAACACATGGAAGATATACATATAAATATCCCACTTAGGGCCTAATTTACATATTACATTCATAAATCTAACTACTACGGTAAAATTTGCTTCATTGAATTTCCAATCATACTTTGCAACTAAATTCAAAGACAGACTTTTAAAAGTTTTCAAGTCAGACAAAAAAAGGATGATCACATAAAAATCATTTTTCTCATTTTTCATAAACTTATACAGTAAAAGGTTTTTCTTATTGATTCAAAGTCTCTTACATTTATAAAAATATAGAACATATATTGTTTTTTCCTCTGTAAGAAAATGATAATTGTATATCTATTTTTTTGCTTCCCCAAGTCAGTTAGCTTAGAACTAAATCTAATATCCAATCCTAGTAACCACATGCAAACTTCCACTTCCATGAGAGGCTGAGGTGCTCATTTATAAGGGAAGGCACGAAGGAGACCCAGAGAGTCATGAGTGAGACCAGAATTGCCAGACCTGACTTGGTACTGAGTGAATTTAAATCCTAGGCATAAAAATGTTTGGAGTTTGTGATCTGCGGGTGCAAGTTAGAACCCTGTTTGTAAATGAAAAAGACAGACAAAAAGTTTTCAGCAAAGCAGAATCTACAGGGTTCCCTGTATGATAATGATGTGGAAGCTGTAGGGATAGTTAGTCCTGCCAGATTCCTATGAGACAGAAATCCATACCCTGCTTCCACTGGCTGGCTGTGTAACAAAGATCCCCATTTGTTGTTTACTCAACAAACACGTGTTCTGAACTGGCTCCGAACCTGGGCTTTCTAAGGTGTTAGGACATTGCCAGGGATGAATCAAATGACCTGCTCTCATAAAACACATTCCATTGTGAGGTCACAGACAATAAACAAACCTGCTTATGTCATGTCAAAAGTCCTAACAGTCAAGAAGAAAAATTTAAAAAAGGATAAGAGAAAAGGAGAACTAAATCAGATAAGGTTGAAAAACTCTCAAATTGGGTAAAATATGACCAGTGGCCCAAATAAAGTGATGGAGGAGCCATAAGTATTTCTGAGTAATGCATCCTTCTGGCAGAGAAAACAGCAAATGCCATGTTGTTGATGTCTCTGAAGGAAGAATATGCTTGGTTAGATAAGAAGCAAGTTAGTAGGAATAAACTATAAATGGGAGAGTGGTGTGCATGAGGTTTTAAACATTTTTTTTTTTTTTTTGTAGAGACAGAGTCTCACTTTATTGCCCTGGGTAGAGTGCCGTGGTGTCACACTGCTCACAGCAACCTCCAGCTCTTGGGCTTAAGCGATTCTCTTTCCTCAGCCTCCCTAGTAGCTGGGACTACAGGCGCCCGCCACAACGCCTGGCTATTTTTTTGTTTTGCAGTTCGGCCGAGGCCGGGCTTGAACCCACCATCTTCGGTATATGGGGCCGGCGCCCTACTCGCTGAGCCACAGGAGCCGCCCTTAAACATTTTTTAATAAACAATATACTTTAAGTGACTAAGGAAGTAGTCACATTTAAATAAATTTCTGAATTAAACAAGTAAGGATTGATTTATATGTATATGTTTAATGCAGTCATTTCACTCTCAAACTTAGACTGAATGAAAACCAATTTGTTCACATTTCCTGATATTTTGTGAAATGTTAAGGTACATGTACTACTCAGCAGTTTAGTTGTACACTGACAGGTGTAAAACAATCTTGGTGAAATAGCCATACTTCTTTTCTTTCTTTTTTCTTTTTTTTTTTTTTTTATTGTTGGGGAATCATTGAGGATACAAAGATCCAGGTTACACTTCTTGCATTTTCTGGGTAAAATCCCTATAGTAATAGTGTACTGTCCCCAAGAAGTGTGTCACACTGTGACCCCACATTTCCCTCCCTCCTTCCCTCTCTTTGCCTCCTCACCATGTACTAGCATCAACTGTGCTCATATAAGAATTGAGTACATTGGTGGGAGACTGAGGCAAGAGAATCACTTAAGCCCAAGAGTTTGAGGTTGCCGTGAGCTGTGATGTCACTGCACTCTACCAATGACAACACAGTGAAACTCTGTCTTAAAGAAGGAGAGGAAGAAGAAGAAGAAGAAGAAGAAGAAGAAGAAGAAGAAGAAGAAGAAGAAGAAGAAGAAGAAGAAGAAGAAGAAGAAGAAGAAGAAGAAGAAGAAGAAAGAGGAGGAGGAGGAGGAGGAGGAGGAGGAGGAGGAGAAGGAGAAGGAGGAGAAGGAGAAGGAGAAGGAGGAGAAGGAGAAGGAGAAGGAGAAAGAGTAGAAGAAAAAGAAGGAGAATTGAGTGCTTGGATTCTTGTTTCTCCATTCTTGTGATGCTTTACTAAGAAGAATGTATTTCAACTCCATCTAAATTAATATTAAAGATGTAAAGCAACCATCCTTTTTAGTAGCTGAATAGTATTCCATGATACACATATACCTCAGCTTATTAATCCATTCCTGGATCAGTGGGCATTGAGGTTCTTTTCACAGTTTGGCCATTGAAAACAGCTGCAATAACCAGTCTAGTATAAATGTCCTAAGGATAAAATGATTTTCTGTCTTCTGGGTAGATGCCCAGTAGGGGAATTGCAGGATTAAATGAGGATTCTCCATACTTCTGTCCAAAAGGGTTGCATTAGTTTGCAGGTCAATGAGCAGTGTAACAATTGTTCCCTTCTCTCCACATCCACACCAGCGTCTGCAGCTTTGAGACTTTGTGAGGAGGGCCATTTTTACTGGGGTTAGGTGATTTGCATGTTATGAATTGGACAAAAGCTTGATAACTAGAATCTACAGAGTACTCAAATTAAGGAACAAACAAGAGTTAACAATCCCTTATATCAATGGGCAAGTGAGATGAATAGAACCTTCTCTAAAGAACACAGACAAGGCTAACAAACATATGAAAAAATATTCATCCTTCCTAATTATCAAAGAAATGCTAATCAAAGCCCTATTTCTTTTCTAGTACAAGGTCTAGACTCCAGATCAGTGATTTTTCAACTGGCGTGCCATGAGAGGATCTTAGATGTGCTCTGAAAATTTTAAATATCTTTAATTAAATTATTTTCAAAATAGGTTCAAAGCACAGTAAGTATATAACTATATATAATTTTTTCACTCTTTTTTTTGATCAACATAATTTAAGTATGCAGCGGAAGTTAAACTACAGGTTCAAGTATGCCATGAGATGAAAAAGGTTGAAAAACACTGCTCTAGATGTTTGGGTGAATATAGAAAATATTGGTTAAGTTTCTCCCTGAAAATATTTCTCATCTGGCAAATTTATTTGACTTTTTAATTTTTGTAGGTTAATATACCAAGATTTAGAGGACAATGATAAGATAAAATGTTTTCATAAAATAAATTCAAACCTACCAATCTTTTCTGTCTTCAGCATTCAATCTATAAAAGGTATTGACTTTATCAAAAGTAGCATAGTGGAAAAATATGAAGACTATTTTTTTCCACAAATATTATCTATCTTTCAAGAAAATTTGAAGAGGAGATCAGTTAGCTTCATTTTTTAAACCATAAAATTGGAGTAATTTGGCATAGCCTCATTCCCAGGAAAGTGTCACTGGCAGAATTTATAGTACTGGGATATAACCTCGGATAGCTAAGCTTTTCTATATGTAAGGTGAGTGAGCAACTGAAGGAAATTATTAGTATGTAAAGGCTGAGGTAGCTGGAAAAATTAGTATAATACCCTGTTTATCATAAATATGAAAAAAACATATGCCTTTGATTACTAGTTTGAAAATACTGATTCTTTAAGAATTAAATAAAACAGTATATAATAAATGTATTTTTTAAATATATATTCTGTAAGTATAAACTCTGCATTAGGCCTTATGCTAAAATGTTGTGTCTAGGGTTATAACTAACAAAAATAGCCTATGTTCATATAAAATGTGGTTTGTTTTTTTCAATAATAAAGAGTATTTAATTGATGTCCTCAAAAATATATGCAAAGGAAATGTCAATGAGTCTCACTTATGGTAAATGTCTGAACGGGTAAATCTGGATTTTGTACTGCTCTGAGTAATTAGACAAACATTTTCCTTAAAGCTTTGAAAAACTAACAAGGTGCTAAGATGTTAAGACCAAGATTTGAAAAGAAAAGCCAGGAAGGGATTCCAGACTTGGAGCTCCTTTAGTAATAAGAGCTTATAAGAATTTTGGAAAGGATGAGTTAGAGATTTAGAGTCTTGAGAGACTAAGTAAATAGATTCTTTGGACTACAAAGTCTGTGAAAAAAACATAGATCCTACAGAATCCTGCACATATTATTTGGGGCCTTCGAAGAGTTTAATTCCATGACTAAGGTTAGACTATGCAAATATTTACCTTCTCAGAGATGAATCATGAAACATTACAAATCATGACAGATTGAGATCAGCTAGAATTGTGAAGCTCTTGGCCAGCGGACACTCTTAATATATATAGCTTTATCTAGGCTTCATATGATATCTATAATATACCATACACAATTCCCAACACTCAGGAAGACATAAGCAGTTTAATGAGCAGATAAGACACTATCATTGAAACCCATTAGGAATCCCAATGGACAGAGTGCCTCCTAACAGGAATTCTGGAAAATGCAGCTCTCTATCTTTTCCATGATGCCAGGGTGGGAGGGGCTGTGGACAAGTATTTGAACAGCATATTTGAGACATTTCACTTAACCTACATAAGCTACTTACCTAATGGCAGAGTGTACATTTTAAAAGGTCAATTTATAAAAATTGACTGTTTATTGACTCATCAAGGAAGTCTGAAGAAACTTTAAAAAACTGAAATCATACAAATGTGTTCTTTATCTGAAGATAAATTAAAATAATAAAATAACTAGAAAATAACAATGTGTAATAAAGAAAATAATTACATTTAGTTGATAATAAAGTTCTTGATTACTTTTAATATTATTTATAAGGTTATGTTAAATATTAATGTATGCAAATATATCTGTGTTATTGGTTACTAGAGATTTAAATTTTTTCTTCTTTTTAGATACAAAGTCAATATCCAAATTTAATTTCTATATGTAAAAGTCAGAAAAATAAATTAAAAATGAAACAATTCATTATAGCAACATACAATTTATACACATACTTTGCAAAAAGGCCAATATCAAAATTCTAAGAAAACATCTGATCATTGTGTGGCACCTGTGGCTCACCAAGTAGGGTGCCAGCCCCATATACGAGGGTAGTGGGCTCAAACCCGGCCCCAGCGGAACTGCAAAACAGAAAAATAGCCAGGCGTTGTGGCGGGCCCCTGTAGTCCTAGCTACTCAGGAGGTTGAGGCAAAAGAATTCCCTAAGTCCAGGAGTTGGAGGTTGCTGTGAGCTGTGTGACACCATGGCACTCTGCCGAGGGTGATAAAGTGAGACTTTGTCTCTACCAAAAAAAAAAAAAAAAAGAGAGAGAGAGAGGGAAAACATCTGATCACTTTTGGGAGACATTGAGATATGAATAAATCAAGACATTGTCAATGTTCAATATACTTCCGGCCAGGTATGGTGACTCACACCTGTAATCCCAGCAATCTGGGAGACCAACGTGGGAAGATTCCTTGAGGTCAGAAGATGGAGACCATGCTAAGCAAAGGCAAGAACCAGTCTCTACCAAAAATAGAAAAATTATCCAGGTGTTTTGGTGGACACAGGTAGTCCTTGCTACTCTGAAGGCCGAGGCAGGAGGATTGCTTGAATCAGGAGTTTTTGGTTGCTGTGAGCTAGGATGCTACCACTGTACTCGAGCTGGACATCAAGGTGAGACTCTGTCTCCAAAAAAAAAAAAAAAAGAGAGAGATTTCATAGCTACCAGTTCACCTAATGACAATTTTAAGATTTACTGCTATTCCAGTAAAAATTTCAACAAGTTTGTATTTATGTGAGTGCAAAGGTGTGTGCATCTGCAAACTGAAATTTTAATTTTCAAATATGTATAAAAATATGTTTTAAAATAGTCAATGCATGTATGAGAATGGTACACATTTTGATCTGGAAAAAAAATAATGCATTAATACATAGCCAATAAATGGTTCACAGAGAATGCTCTATATATTAAATATGAAATTTGAATATTATCTATGACTTATGTAAATGTAAATATCAAGTACATTGTAGGTTTAATTATAAAAACCAAAATAATTACATGCATATATAAGTAAAGATATCAGGATGTACTGTAGAAAAAATATGTCTATGATTTTTTTGGTCTAGAATTATTAATTAATTAGAATGCAAAAACCACAGACAATGAAAAAAACATATTGACTTAAAATTAAAAACCATAAAAATAGAGGAAAAACAAACCAAATAGAAAAGACTTTTGCAACACATGTAACCAATATAACATAGTTACAGCATACAAATGAGTTATAAACAACTAAAATCAATAAGAAAATGATGAACAACCTAGTAGGAAAATTGTCCAGAGACATCGTCAGGTTCTTTACAAATCAGAATATCCAAATGGCTCATAAATGTAAGAAAAGGCCCTCAAACTCATTTGCAATCAGGGAAATGCCAATTGAAATCACAATGAAATGCCACTCTATACTCATCAGATTGCTAAGAAAGAAAAAGGAAAAAAAATTTAAAAAGACAGCACTAAGTATTAGGAAGGATATGTAGTAATCTATCCATTCAGACACTTTTAGTGAACTATTAATTCACCCAACCTCCAGTATATCTATATAATAAGACTCAATTTGCCATTCTTTGAGCTATCTCCAAAAGAAGTATGTTCACAAAGAGATTTATTTGTGATTGATCTAAGTAGCATTATTCAAAATGCCCATACTGGGAAAAACTACATGTCTGTCAAAAGTACAGAAATAAATACCTTTTAGCTTGTTCATAAAATGGTATGCTATGCAACAATGAAAATAAATGAAATATGCATATCACTTCACAACACAGCAAGAATGGTTAGCAAGAACAATTCTGAGTAAAAGAACCCACATGACACAATATAAGATTCTCAACCAAAAGCAAAGGTGGACTCAGCATTAGATATCAAGATATTTGTTATCTTGGGTAAGAGGAAGTGGGTAATTGCTGGCCAAGGAATGAAGGTGATTTGGGGGATGCTAATAACGTTTTCTTCTTTGACCTCAGTGGTGCTTGCATGAGCATTCAGTTTGTGATTTTACAATGAATTTTACATTTATTTTCATGTGCATTTTTCTGTGTGTGTGCTATACTTGAACTGGCAAGTATAATTAGAGTGGTGTTTCAGCATTTAACTTTAGGTATGTGTCCAAGAAAACAGAGATACAGGTGTATTTTCTCTCATTTTTGCATTTGATCACAGAGATTATTGCAAAAGGCAACAACACAGATGTAATTCTATACATTAAATATGGCTAAGAATTGACTTGGATTTAAGTAAAGAAAGAGAGGAAACTTGCCTGGGAAAATCAACAGATACAGGCAGTCAGATATTGATATTCATAAAAATACAGAAGCTCCGCATCAAACTTTCAAATAGGTGATTCCCTTAACAGCACATGGAATGGAGTTATGAAATTTCTAGACTAGTTATGCTTATCATAACACACACACACATATATTTCTGTTCTACACAAAACTTCAGACACATTACAACCGCTTTCTATTCACTGCCTTCCATTAAAACTAATGACTAGATATTGAAAATGTTGCATAAAAATGCTTCTATATAAAATGAGTAAATCCAAATACAGAAAAAGCAAATGCCATTGTATTTTAAAAAAGCAGATTACCATCATATTTAAAAGGAAGAAAAAGTTACTAGAAAAGTATGAGGTTTGGTATTAAACATCAAATATAAATGTTTTATACCTGTGCAATCTGGGTTACATTTTAATATATTTAAGCCTCAGTTTCTCAGCTATCAAGTTGCCACGTTATGTCACATAGATGCTGTCAGAAATTAAAATAAACAGGTTAAGAATTTGTTCAGTGTCTGATGCTTAGTAATGTAGAATACATAATATTCTATATGGATATAATTATTTTTGTATCATTCAGAAGTTACTCTACTTTTTTTTTATTGTTGAGGATTCATTGAAGGTACAAGAAACCATGTTACACTGGTTGAATTTGTTGGGAAAAGTCCCTCTTACAATCGTGTTTTGCCCCCAAAAGGTGTGGCACACATCAATACCCCAAGACCCCACCCCCCTCAGTCCTTCCCTCTCTCTGCTCTTCCTTTCCCCACCCCTCCCTCATTCTTCTCTCTCTGCTCTCCCCTTCCTTCACCCCCACCGTGTCAATAATTGTCATTAATTGTCCTCATATCAAACTTGAGTACATGGGACTATGAACAGTTCATGTTAAAGCCAAGAGGAACAGTCCCTGGTCAGAGTAGTAACTTTATCTCTTTATAGTCTTATAACTGAGAACTAAATCTAGAAATTCATCTATCTTGCAGATTTTTTATATGTATCAATGCTATTTTTAAACAGTTTTAAACTTTTCTTACATGTTTTGTTTTCCTGTCATCTTTCATTTACCTATTAAACTATAATTGTTTTATGATATCAACTTTTACAAGGATCATAGAATAGGTTTTAGTTTCATTAGTTTTTCATAAATACTTGAATATTCATTTATTTTACCTTAAAGAATTTATGATAAATTTATTACTATTTTTTTTCAGGCAGAACTATATTTGAATAATTACGTTATTGGTTATGAAAAGTTCTGTCACTTTACACTTTCCTAATTAGGTATACATTTGGATCTACTTTTTATTACTTTATAGATTATATATATAATACAGAACACATAACAGTGCTACACAGAGAGATATAGCAGACTCCCCCCCAAACTGAGACCTAACCACAGGACTATAGAATATTTCCCCCTCCTCCTACCTAAAAAGAGGGGAAAAAAGAGAAAAAATTAATGAAAAGTCCTACCATACAAAGAAAAAGCATCGTTAACTTGTAGTGAGCTTCATTCCATCCTTCTCTTCATATGTGCGTGTCTATGGGTAGAAAGTGGAAAAAGAGTAGGGAATAGTTACTGACCCGATAAAATAAATGTCCGATACGTACCCACACGTATCAGTTCTTAACAAAAATTATTTTTCATATAGCAAAGTTGGAAACTACGATACAGTTGAGGTGATTACTACCAGCTATGAATAGTATTCCCATTGCAAGTGTATCTGTTGTTTCCTTCTTTTGTTTCTTCCTCTATTTTATTACTGCCATGAACCAAAGTCTTGAGTGATGTGATAGCAATTTTAGCATAATTTTCACACATAGAAATTACAAGAAATAAAAATCCATGCAAACATACATGAACTCTCAACTGTAAAATTTATATGAAGGACTATTATGTTTTTTACAATATTGGTAAACTGCTTTAGCCAATGTGATCAAGTATATTTTAAAGATCCCCCCAAAAAAGTGTGGATTGTGAAAAATATTGAGAAGTGAAAAAATGGCTACTTTGAAATTTTTAGTTTTGATCGTAATTTCGGTTTTTCTCCATAAATAAGGACATCCTCCTTCCACTCCTTTAAAAATTGATTAATAAAATATTAGACAAATGTGTATAATGTGTATTTGTCATCCATTGAGTAGCCATAATTCTCACTACTCTCTCACCATATCTGAGTACTTGCAACTTTATATACTTTTATATAAAGTTTTATATACTTGATATATTCCCTTTGACTGGATATTTTGTAGCATATTATTTTAAAGAATGGTGTGAGTTGAAGGTTTTTTGGGGGGATGTATTAAATGTATAAAATATGCTTTTCTTGGCTGTGCACGGTGGCTCACGCCTATAATCCAAACACTCTGGGAGGCTGAAGTAGGAGGATCACATTGGATTAGGAGTTTGAGACCAGTCTGAGCAATAGCGAGAACCAGTCCCTCCGGGAATAGAAAAATTAGCCAGGCATTTTGGCAGGAGCCTATCATCCCAGGTATTTAGGAGACTGAGGCCAGGAGTTTCAGGTTGCTGTGAGCTAGCCAATGCCAGGCAACAGAATGAGACTGTTTCTCTCTCTCAAAAAAAAAATCCTTTTTCTCTTGTTTTTAGATTTTAATATTGATTCAGGTAGAAACATAAATCTAGTTTATTAGTTGTATTACTAATAAACCTACGCTGTGACTTAACATATATGTGTCATTAAAATATTTCTATTTTTCCTATTAAAACAATGCCTTTGTGTACATCCTATATATAAGTTTTTAAAAACATATTTCTTCTATATATGAATAAAATTTGAATAGTAATATTACATGGCATATCTATTTTTACTTTTACTAGAAATCATCAAATTGTACTTGCAAAGTGTCATATTTGCTACCATCCTCATCATCATTTATCAGTCTGAGGTTCTTTACTTTTTGAGTAGCATCTTATACCATCAGATTTTAACTTTTGGAAGTCTGAATATAAAACTGAAACTGAGTGTAAAACTTAAAATTTCTATTTATTTTGACTCTTTACCTAATTATTCATAGCTCCGGGGTCTCATTTGTTTGTTCACTGTTTACTTATTTCTTTGTGAATTGAAACTCAGTGTCTCCTTTTGTTTTATAGTTTGTTCTTTGCACTTTATATTTTGGTCATTTATATAGGTTATATTTTCTGAAATGCATTTTTTTTTAAATCAATCATAGCTGTGCACAGTAATGCAATCATGTGCTGGTTTTATATACAATTTGAAATATTTTCATCGAACTGGTTAACATAGCCTTCGTGGCATTTTCTTAGTTATTGTGTTAAGACATTTATATTCTACATTTAGTAAGTTTCACCTGTACCCTTTAAGATGCCCCATTGGTGTGGTTCCACCAATTACCCTCCCATCCTCCTCCCCTTCTTCCCTCCTTTGCCCCTTTCCCCATATTCTTGTGCTATAGTTGGGTTATAGCTTTCATATGAAATTAGTTTCATAGTAGGAAACTAATGCACTAAATTAGTTTCATAGTAGGAAACTATCCTATTCACATTGGATACTTTTTCTTCCATTCTTGAGATACTTTGCTAAGAAGAATATTTTCTAGCTCCATCCATGTAAACATGAATGAGGTAAAGTCTCCATTATTCTTTAAGGCTACATAATATTCCATGGTGTATGTACACCACAATTTATTAATCCATTTTTGGGTTGATGGGCACTTGGGCTTTTTCCATGATTTGGCAATTATGAATGGGGCTGCAGTAAACATTCTGATACAAATATCTTTGTTATAATATGATTTTTGGTCTTCTGGATATATACCTAGTAGAGGAATTATTGATCAGATGGCAGGTCTATTTTTAGATCTCAATGTGTTTTTAAAATGTGGAAACATTGAAATGTGCCTCTTTTTTCATTCTGCTAATTTAATTTCTGTGTGGTTTTGCAGATGTTCCTTTCCACTGGCCTTCCTCCAGTGGAGACCTTCCCAACTATTTGTTAAATGCTGTCAGTCCTCACCCAATTCTACCTGTTTTATGCTTTTTAAAGCAGTATTTATATAAGCACTTCAGGAAACCATTTCATGCCAATTAAAGATTATAAAGCAGGAATTAACTTAGACTTAGTTCTTTAATTTATAATAACTTTTTAAAGATGAAGATAGTAATCCTGTATTCGTGGTATGAAATAGACTCATATCACTTAGTTCTTTACCATAAGTTAAAGGTATTAGAGAATTGTACTTTTACCACAATAAATCATAATAGAACTAGACAGCCAATTTAATAGTAATGTTCTATACAAAAGCACAATTAAAATATAAGGCTATTAGTAACCCTACCAAACCGTTGGGCAAAGATTTTCCTCTCTGAAGAAAGCATCTAAGAAGAAGCAGAGGGTCATAACTTGTGAAACTAGGATTTTTAGGCTCATGCTTTCTACAAGAACAGTTGGCATGTTTTCTCTGTGATGACAGTTACAGCTGTGAAATTGAATGGTCTTGTATTGGTTCCTTAATTTCTGATTGATCATCATATTCTCTTTCAGATAGCTTTACAATGCACATTTATGTGTGTATGTATACAGGTATATATTATACCTACTCATACTTGCAACATACAGCTTCATTAATGGGAGAAGCATGATTAAAGTTGATAATGGGGTGTCCTCCAGGAGAGTGTGAGAAGGTAAAGAGTGAAAGATTTGTGTGTTTTAAGGGAATGATGATAAAAAGGACTGAAAATTCAGTATCCCTTAAAATTTAGATTCCTAAGATGCACCTCTCTGAATTGTATTTGGGCTCCTGGAGAACTTGTTCATAAAAGTACACAACTATTTTAAGTTGCACACGAACTTTCTGGCTGTCCTGTGTTATATCCTATTTTCACTACTCTCCAACTCTGATTTAACATTTCCTTTAATTGTGAATATTCCAGAAACTGTAATAGCATAGTAATACCTCTGGCTTTGTCTCCAGCAGACTTCACAGGCATTTTCATGACATTACAGATTTTGCACATAGTTTGGAATATCATTTGTAATGTCATTTACTGTTATTACTACTTTGAAATTACAGTAGTTAGTATACTTGCCTCTATTTCATGCATTAATAAAGCAATATATTTATTACTTTCACATTTATTAAATGAAAATTTAGTAACTGTTTATCACTATAAGTGGTTTCTGGTGTAATTCTCTATATTTTATTTTACACATATTTAAACTTCATTTTCACAAAGAAACTAAGCTTCAGTAGACTTAAAGGGAGCCATGGCTTCAAAAAGCTTAAGACCCTTTGTCTAAGAGGTAAGCTAATTCAGCTTGCTGTTAACCTTCCATCTGCTCTATTCCAAGTGAGATATCTCTCCTTTTTATATGCTGTCAAGCATAAACTTACAAGGGGAATTGGGAAATATTTTTGTACCGAGATGCTTAATCATGCATTCACCTTGTTTTAATGACATAAATGGACCCAGTATAGAGGGGAAAAAGGAAACTGGTAACTCATTTGGTTTGTTGCATCCCAATGATGTTTAAAACATTGCAGAGAAGAAAAAGTAGAATGGCAACTTAATTTACAAAAATTTCCTCATAGGAAATAAGTATTTGGTTCTAATAAATGGAAACATTAAGCTCTTTTATAATATTCGATATTAAATATAGTCTTAACATATTAAGTATTATACCTAACATTAACATATTGAACAATAAGTAGAAACTTAGGTTTTATTTTGATGATCTGAAACAATTTTAAGAAGAATAACTGGCAACAGTCGTAAAGTACTATGTAGCAGCTAGAATTGTGCAAATCACATTGAAAAGAAAACAGAAAGCAAAAAAGCCTGTCGGTGCACAATAAGTCCACATTATTGGTCTCAATAAATTATAATAGAACTGGACAGCCAATTTAATAGTAATGTTATATACAAAAGCTCAAATAAATATAAGGCTATTAGTAATACTACATAACCAAAGATTTTCCTCTATGAAGAAGGCATCTAAGAATAAGCACAGGGTCACAACCATCTCTGAGCAAGGCTGTGTGCAGATCTTATCAATATTCGTAGCGCCTCGAAATTTGCTTTACTGCTCAATTTTCACAATTAATGGACCTCTCTCAGGTTTAACTGGGTATATCTACTCTTTCATTAATTGAGCACCTGAAGAGATTTGGGGCCCATTCTTAAGTTGAAATACAGTCTTCACCAAGAATTGGTCAATTAATTGTTTCTAAATCTATTTGGACCTATTACTTTCACCTTAGGCTCTTTCTGTGTATGTGAAAAGTGTTAAGAAAATCTTAGGCAGTATTATGAGTCGTGCCCACATTCTGGCTTTCCCGTTACATTCACATTTACAGGGGTGGTAAAGCCCAGAACTGGCCCAATGTCTTTTCCATCTTCTTCTCATTCTCACACAAACTCATAAACATACCCAAAGGCATAGAGGAGAAAATGAGGTAAAATAGAGTAAAATTAAAGGCAAAGATGTATGATTCACTTCATTGATTAGTGGTATTATATATTATCTAATTTTTTTCACCCATGTAAGATTTATGTCTTAAATAATTTAAAAAGTTAATCAGCTTGTAAGACATAAAAGTCTGTTCATTCAATATAATAGATAAACATGGAAACTAGTATTCTCATGAGGTTGTATAATGGTATATTGGCACTTAGTGTTATTTAAATGTCATCCCCATTTCCTTTTTGGAGTGCTGGTGTTAACCTTGTAAGCTCTAAATTGTCTGGAAGTAAATGGTCTGTTATATGAGTTTAATAGTTCTTAGTGAGAGAATATTAGATTGTATTATGCAGTTTGAAATGTATCTTGATTCCTACCTCATAATCATAAGTAATGGCATAGTTTTGGTTGAAATTAGGGACATTTGTTTTTTTTCTGTTAATGCTGTTCATTGTATAAATGAAAATGATTTCTGTTTGTTTCTTTGTCTTGACAAATATATTTATTTGCCCATCATTGCACCCAGGTTTAGGAGGAGACAAGGAAAGAGAAAAGTGATCACATGTCAAGGAGTAAAGTGTTCTTTTTGAAAATCAAAATTTGAAAATTATTATATTAAAGTTGATAATTTCAGCAGCATTATGTTCTGTCAGGGCCCATTTATGCCCTGTCAGGATTTGGGAGACTTTTATGTTTTTAATTTTATAAGAGTTAAATTAGAACCGAGGCGAACATAACTGACAGAGGGAAATGGAAGCAATTGGCTTGCACTAAACAAGTTTGAGCGTTGTTAACGTGAATGACTTTCAGGCAGGGAACTCAGAGAGCAGTAGATTACTTTCCTTACCTCAGGCATTTTAAGTCATCTCCTGTGGTAGGACTGACATAATTTCTCTCTCTTTCTATTTCTTGAGACTGGGAAGCAAAGTAATTGGAGTCTGGTAATTTTGGCCCATGGCTGATGAAGATAAATCATAATGAGCTGTGGAATACACATTGACAATCCACATAGGGCTACTAGAATGTGAACTTTCATTAATACATTCATCAAATGTTGCTTCTAACTGATGTAGATTCCAGGAAGTGATGGAAATATTAATTGTGAACACAATCATTATTTGTTATTTTTTACTAGATTCACATGCTAAACAATTTGTTTCAAAATGTAAACTATTATATTCTTCAGTACATGGAATTGTAAGTCTTATCATTTACATTACGTACTTTATGTATGATTTTAAGCTAGAATATTTGTTCAACAGAAATTATTTGAAATTTTAAAATAATAGAGATGGGAAATAATTCAGGGCCATCTGGTCTAGCCCATCTCCTTAAGGCTTATGAATGTTTAAGTTCTCTTGAACAGATGGAGGTATAATTACCTAAAATTTTATAGAAATAGAGGTTCTAAAGCTTCATTCAGGAGCTCATTTTTTAAAATTTGATTACTCTAACTGCTAAGGGATTCTATTGTCTATTCAAATTATTTTTATTTAAATTCATTTAACATCATGTTTCTGGCTTTGGAAGATCACATAGTCTCATCATTTCCACTGAGTGATGTAAGTTTTTTACTATAATATGTATTTATTAATATATATCATTCCATTTATTGATTATTTTCAATCTGAGACACTCTACTAAGTATTCACCTACATCATTACATTCAATTTAACAACATAATGAGCTTAGGTTTTGTTATGTCAATTATCAATTAAGGAAAGGTAGGTTCAGGAAAGGTAAGTAATGTGACCAAGTCACATGGCTGATGAAAAGAGTTGTTACAACTTAAATTCAAATTTTTCTAACTCTTTTCCACTGAATTACCTCTTCAGTGTTAGATTCCAAAGTTTTCTCCTGCAGCAGAATTTCCACAGCATTCTGGTTCCTCCACTTCTTATCTTCTAATAGTCCTCTTTCCTCAGCTAATGGGAATGTATCTTTTGTTTCTCAAACCTTTTTACATTATCCCCACTCCCTCAGCCATTTTAAAAATTCTTCCTGATGAAATTCTAATGCCACAGATCTAATGTTCACATACTGTATATCAATAGTAATATTTTTGGCCCCCTTCAAGAACCAGCTTTTACCCCCCTGAGGAAAGTGTTACTGCCATTGAAAATGAAGATCGGACATGAGACCTGACTCATTTCATCTGCTTTTAGACCTTTTGCCAAACTTTTTGTTTATCCACAGTTTGAATCCCCGTTCCTCTTTGTTTTGACATCATAATACATTGCCCTGGAAGTGATTGATGTCTTATCTTCATGTCTTCAGGGCAGGTTTCATAAGAAAATTGTCAGGGAAAATGGCCTCTATTGGTTCCAGTAGACTTTCACAGAAAATGTACTTTTATGTTCATCTTCATTTTCTTTTAAAGAAAAGAGGTATAAATCGTTACTTTGGAAAATGTAAGGACTTTGCTTTTCATTCTATAACATCTTTTTAAAAAGCATACAGGATGATGTTTTATAAAGAATTAAAATAATGTCTTTTCCATGACTTTTATCTTATACCTTAAATATAAAATTAGCTTGCAACCAGTGACTGAGAAACTGTGATAACGGAACACATCATGTTATGCAAAAATATAACAGTTATGAGTAAGCCTCATCAGTAGGTTCTAATTACTAAGATAGATATCAGATGATGGAAATTACTAGGAAATTTTAAATGTAGTCTGTGGAAAGTTCCCACTCTGGGGCTTTGATCTACTTCATTGGACCAAAAACATGATACATTGAATTTTTGAATGCTTTTATGTATTTTTTGGCTTTATACACAATGGTCAGGGATTCATGTAGATGAAACTAATTGCTTAGGTTTTAGAATTTCTTCCTTACATAGTGTTCTCCAGTCCTTTTTTTCTCCATGAAAGTGATTCTTGTTCTCTACTGAATTTCACAAACCTTCAGATCAAAGAGAAACATTTCAATAGTGCCACCTTTCATTCAAAACTAATTTTGACTTCAGTGACCACCCTATACATATTCAGAAATTAAAGTGACTTCTATACAGTCAATCAAGAGAAGGACTTATGACCCCCAAAATAATTTCCATCTGTATTAGTCCTTAGGAAGTAGAAGAACTTCAGAATTACCTTTTATAATGAGAGACTATACTAACTCTTACATTTTCTAGGTACATGAAAAAGAGAAGGACATTATATATCTAAGTTAATGAAATGGAAGAATCAAATGAGCCTCCTATTCAAATGAAGAGGGAAAAAGCTATAGCAAGTAACCTGTATTTGATAAAGGTTTGGAAAGACCAAAAAAAGACATATGAATGGCCACTCTACAGATATGTTTTGAGTGACTTAAAGCATCGGGTATTTGCGAATGCTCATTCTTCTTTAGACATTTGATGAAGGAGAGAAAAAAGAAATTAGGAAGCAAAACCCAGGAATTACATAAATTAACTCCTGGCGATTCATTTTAAAATGTGTATGCCTTGTGGGTGAAGTATGATGCTTCCTCAGAGTCCCCGGCCCTCCTCTATTAAATGAGCACCTTCTGACCTTCCCAGGGTAAACACAACTCAGCCAGTAAGACCTCAACAGGGAAGCTATTCATTTTAAAAGTTGTCATTTCATCATGTTTGATTAAGAATTATTTTTCTTATGTATTTATATTTAATACCTTAGGAAGAGAGATGAAATTAGCAATTTAAATGATTGTGGGATGTATTTGACCATTTACAAGCTGCAAAAAACCCCAAAACAAACATCGAGTCATGCTAGGGTTAGAGGGATGTCATTCTTCCTGGCGTTGTGGTTAAATGTGATATATTTTACATATTACTTTTATTGATAAATATATATCAATAAATGATAATAAATATCACTGATAAGGATTAAGAAGTGAGATAATCCTAACAATCTTGAAGTATTTTTCTCAGTTTAAGAAAAAAAAGTGAAATAAGGTGTTGAAAGGATGTAATAATATTCAGAGGGTTTAAAGAGCCCTTATGAAAAATCAATAGGCTGTGCGCAGACATGAAAGCCGTGGAGTCTAGAGCAACTTCCTGTGATCAGACACATTAATGCCTTTGCAGCAAAAGCAAGGGGGATTATTAAAAAGTAGAAACTGCAGATCATAGTTCAGAATTTGAATAAACTTCTGGGTTTCAGAGCTCCTGCCATTTTGGATAAAGAGTCATGAGCCTGTATTCTGCCAACCCCCAATTTTGGATAGAGTCCTGAGCCTGTAACTTATTCACATTCTCACGATAACATGATGAGTTGTTACTAGACCCATTTTAAAGGTATCGGGGTTTATTATAGGGACTGAAACAAATAAGAGTAATGCAGCTTCCTTTCTTCCTTTGTTTCACACAGTTACAGATAGAAGGACCCAGGCAGCGTGACTCCACAATGCATGCTCTTAATCCTGATGCCACACGGCCATCCGATGAGCACACACGGCACATATACACACTGACACGGGGATACACAAGGAGGCAATTAAGAACCATTTAGAAGGGCAGTGCTTGTGGCTCAGTGAGTAGGGCGCCGGCCCCATATACCAAGGGTGACAGGTTCAAACCTGGCCCTGGCCAAACTGCAACAAAAAAATAGCCAGGTGTTGTGGCAGGTGCCTGTGGTCCCAGTTACTCGGGAGGCTGAGACAAGAGAATTGCCTAAGCCCAGGAGCTGGAGGTTGCTGTGAGTCATGAAGCCAGGGCACTTGACCAAGGGCGACAAAGTGAGACTCTGTCTCTAAAAAAAAAAAAAAAGAACCATTTAGAAGTAGATCCTAAAAATTCTACACACTTACATGATTTTAAAAAAGATTATCTTCTTGTACCTACTTTGTATTGCATTTGTCTTTTTATTGCCAGCGTGTAATACTCTCTGTTCTCCAGATTGATTATTATTAATACTTATCCTTAGTTTGATATTTAAGAAATTCCACATTTGCTTTTAATACAGGTATGATTTATAAAGTACTAGCTTATACTGGGAATTCTGACTTTGTGACAAATAGGAAAAATACTTAGACAACAAAGACAAACACTTACAGTAAAAGAAATTTACAGTAATTGCTACATGAACACAAAACTTAAGAGTTCTTAAACCTGGTGTTGGCACTCTTGGGACATGTAGACTGACAAAGGAATTATGTATTATTGTATACATAGTTGTATAAAAATATGTATACATATATATTGTATGTATAGTTAGGAACATTCATATTACTGATCCTGCACTTTTTACAATATAATATCAATACATATATTGTATGTATAGTTAGGAAACCTTTTGAACATTCATATTAATGATCCTGCACTTTTTTAATTTATCCAAACTTTTGTAGTATTTTGGAGAAATAATTGATACCACATATGGATCAGGAATTACACAGACGTATGAATCGTCTCTAACATCAGAAAATAAGAATGGTATCAAAGGTCACTAAGATTGCATTGCGAGGATTGTGGAACTAGCTTGAGGTTGTTGCCACTCGCCACAAATGATATATTCTCAGGGAAAAAATAAAAAGGATGGAAGACTCTGTAATGAATTGAATTACATAAAATATGTTAGACTAAATTCATAAGAATAGCTTTGACAATCTTTCCATGGTGCTAGGAAACCAATATGTTCTGAAAATTTAAAATTATAAAGAAAGAATCAAACATTTGGCCAGTTGCAATGGCTTTGGTCTATAATCCTAGCACTCTGGAAGGCCTTTGCAGGAGAATCTCTTGAGCTCAGGAGTTTAAGACCAGTCAGAGCTGGAGCAGAAACTGTCTCTACTAAAAATAGAAAAATGAGCTAGGCTTTGTGGCTCTAGTCCCAGCCACTTGGGAGGCAGGAAGGCAGAGGGATCTCTTGCACCCAGCAGGAGGTTAGGTTATTGTGAACTGTGACACAGTAGCCCAGGACAACAGAGTGAGACTGTGTCACAATAAAAGGGGATAGTGCAATTTTTGCCTTTTTGGAAATTTTAAAACTTTTCTCCATTAACCAGGTAAGTCCTTATTTTTTTAAACAAAGATATGTGTACTATGAAAAAAATCTTGAAAATGTGGTAGTTTGTCATTAAATTTTTTGTCATTGTATATTATTAAAGTCAGCTAGGCATTTTTGTTTACTGTGATCTTTTAGAGATAACTAATGATATGTGAGTCAATACAAAAGTTTTGAGACAGACAATATAATGGTCCATTATTTCACTTCCAAAAAACACAGTTGACAATGTCTTTTCTGATTCACCTGTGCAAATTTCAACGTATAAGTTTCAACTTGCTGGGCTTATGATGTTGCTGGGAGAATTTCATTTGTTTCCATTTGCATAGTTTTGGTTTCTTTTTTTGCAGTTTTGGCTGGGCCTGGGTTTGCACCCTCCACCTCCCATATATGGGACCGGCATCCTACTCCTTTGAGCCACAGGCCCCACATAGATTTTATACCTTGTGACTTTTTGTATCTCAAAACTTCCAGGGTATAGATGTCAATAAAAATTAATTTTTTCTCAATTTCTTCTTTTCCCCATTTTTTTTGCTATTGATATTTTGATGCCATTTCCTTCAGTAGAGACTTCACGTTTGTTATGCCTTCATCAGGAATTGGGATGCCTCTTTTATTAGTATATGATGTCTCAGTTTTTAATTATTAATGTATACCAATTATTTATTAATAAAAACCTATATGAGATGTGACATGCAAATGAGATTACTAAATTATACATAAAAATCATGACTCTTGTGTTAAGTTTTAGCAAATAAACCTTTCCAAGCCTTTTCTTTTCTTCTTGTGGAATTCTTCCACCACAGTCATGGTCTGCTCTAACCGTAAATTAATTTTTAGCTACATAATATGTTTCTGAATTATTAAGCTTCCATTATCATTATTGATAGTATTGGTGGAATTTCACTTTTTTCTTCTTTCTTTGGACCATGCAGAATGAAGCACATTTTGATAAATGGGGGTCCTAACTACACCTTTACTCTGGATATTATAAAACTCATTTTAATTATTTTAATGTTTCAGAAGAAAAAGCCATTTTTTTCTTGAGAATATTGAATGAATAAATTTCCATGAAATTAAATGATTAAGAGAGGCTTGCAGAATCTCATATATTTTTATTTAGCAGTCACTGTATCTGAAATACGGCATTGCCTGGCAGAACAGTATCATACTGTCTTTGTCTTAAATTAAACTAGTTGATTCTACAAGGGAGAGGGCAATATATTTACTTATATGCATTGTAACCCAAAAGATAGGTTTCAAACTACAAAGCTGCACTGAAAAAATGTAATTGCAGTAGTCCTGTCAATTTCTAATGGAATAGCTAATTTAAATCAAATTCTGGAAAATACTTTTTATGTAGCAAATACATAATATGCTTTAACTCATTAGAAAACCCACTTGCTAGAGAATGATGAACATAATTAAATAGATTGAATCATTTTTCATACACTGTGAATTAATGGCTTTCTCAGCCATGTCCCAGGGCTGCAGCTGTGTGCTCGGCCCCCTGAGGAAACGACCTCTTTTTGGTCCGTCTTCACCATCTCGCCATTTTTCACCACCGACATTGTCACTTGCTGAAATCTTATTCTTCTTATATCTCTGATCACCCTTTGATTTTGATTTCAAATATAACACATGTTAGTTATTAATTTTTTTTCTTTTTTGATCAGCTAACATCTTCATATATTATATTTTTCTTCTCAATCACCTTCTATTCTTCCTGAAGGCAAAAACTCTCCTAGGTTCTGGGTCATCGTTTTTCTTCTTACTGTACTTAGTTTTAGAAAGATGCATGACAAATTCTAGTTTAGCTCAATTCTGTCATTTTAAAAAAGAACAGAGTGTTAGGAACTCAATCCTACAAATATTTCAAGCCTGTCCCAGGCAAGTCATCAGGTGCCACCTCTGAGACTGAGGTGGTGCCCGTCCCCTCTTTTTTTTTCTGAGCTATTCCGCCTTTGGGAGTCACAGATACAAATGCAGTTCTCCCGTAGTGTGAGTTGCCAACTCTACACACTTTTTTTTAATTATCATTTTGCCATTTGAGTCATGCTTTTCCCTGTTACTTTCCTCTCTATCACCATGTCAGCTGACTTCACTAGACTGCATTCCTCATACCCTTTGGTTTCTAGCACCTGTTCAGCCTTTTCTTCCCCACTATACAGGTTTTGCTTTTGTTAACCTCTGTCTCTCAGCTTTTCTCCTCTCCCCACTCTATTGGTTCTGTTACTTGACTCTTTTTCCAGTGGTTGAGCTGGCTGCATTGACCCTCTCCTGATAATCCCTCCTCTTGCCAAACCTTGCTGTTGAATGAACCCAGCAAATCCCCCTTCATGACGTGGTGTGAACAGAAGTCTTCTCACTGTGCTGATTGGCTGAGGTACGAGTCTAGTTTACCATCAGGACTTTAATTCATCTGTCTCAACTTTTTATTTCTGAGAGCAGCTGGTGATCCTAACCATGTCCCTCTCTTTCAAACACCTAGCCACTCTTGATTCTGAGCTAAAAATCTTACCATTGATTTTAATGAGAAAAATCAAAGTCATCTGATATCAACTCCACGATTATTCGTTCTTTCTTCAGCATAACTGTTTTTTTCTTTTTTGTTTTTTCCAAAATTTACTCCCTCTTGCTTTCCTCGTGGCAAGGGTAGCTAGGGTTTTTGTTTTGTTTTGTTTTTTCCCCAGATTCAACCACTTCTTTTCAGGTGCACTGAATCTTAGCTATTCCTGTCCCTCTAGGGATCTTCTCCATCAGACAATTCCTCTCAAGTATTGTTCTTCATCCATCACCCTAGTTCTTCAAGTCAACCTTCTTAAGTGTCATCAAAGAAAAAAATAACTTTTATTTTGGCCTCAGTTTTCCCTGATTGTACTGGATCCTGTTGTTTCCTTCACTAGCAAAGGTTTCCAGAGAATTGCCTTTTTATACAGCCTCTGTTGTATTCACTCCCTCAGGACCATCTGTGTTTGTTTCCTGGACCCCTTCATTAAAACTTTTAAGAAGTTTGCAGTAATCTTCCAGCAGGCCAATATAACTGATTTTTCTGAGATACCGCCCCCTCTGTAGCAGAGGTTTTTGTGTACAGAACAGAAGCCGGGTATCGAATACGGACACCACTTGCTCATGTTCGTGCCCCCTTCTGACAGACAGGGGTGTATGTGCGTTTACTTTGTTAAGGACTGTTTAATGTCAGGTTTTCATCTGAAATATTTGGGGCCTTTTCTACTACGTATTGTAGATGGCCTCATTAGCTGTTATGTTACTCTGGTGGGAGCTCTTGTAGCATTTGTATTTCCTTCTCAGACCTAACATAATAATCTACTAAAGTGGTGTTTAAAGCCACAGACAGTCTTTCTGTAAGAAGGCCTCCGTTTGGTCTCTCCCTTTCTCCCACATCTGTGGCTTAATTATTTTTTATGGCTATATATACATTCATAAAATGAGATCTGACACAGAAATCATATAGGATATTCTTGATTTGTTGTAATTCAGAGTACTTTACAAATGGACAAGAAGAGAACTGAAATTTGTAAAATTGGGGAGGGCAATCTCTTCCCTCTTTGACTTTAAAAAAATTTTGTGTTTTTTGTTTTTTTGTGGAGACAGAGTCTCACTTTATCGCCCTCGGGAGAGTGCCGTGGCATCACACAGCTCACAGCAACCTCCAGCTCCTAGGCTTAGGCGATTCTCTTGCCTCAGCCTCCCGAGTAGCTGGGACTACAGGCGCCCACCACGACGCCCGGCTATTTTTATGTTTTGCAGTTCGGCCGAGGCTGGTTTTGAACTCGCCACCTTTGGTATATGGAGCCAGTGCCCTACTCGATGAGCCACAGGCACCACCCTAAAAAATCTTGTTTACCTTTAACTGTCAGTTCAATTTGCAACATAGCTAGAAATTCAAGTCAGTTTAACAAACATTCATTGAATTCTGTAAGGCTTCACATCATACTTCTGACATCTTAATCAAAATTACTCTTTTTACCTTACATTCCTTCAGTATTTTAATTTGTCCTACCAAAACACTTACCGTGTGATAGTTCATATTTGAATTATTGACAAAAATCATAATACCTGACACTTTAAAACAAGATTCTCTTTGCCAAATACTCTGCTAAACACCTTACATAATCTATGTGTATCCCTTAATACAAACTTAAAATCTTTAAAAGAAGGCATTTATCCTCCTGTAATAGTACATAGACATGGAAAATTTAGGTAAATTTTCTGAAGCCATTCAGATACAGCCAGGATTTGACCCCAAATCTCACTTCTTAATAGCTTTACACTTCCTTCCTTTCAAATTTAGGTGCTTTTATACTTGTGACTCTCAGTGAAAATGTAATATCCAGGAGGGAAAGAATAGAGAAACAGATGTTTATGTAATGTGATCACAGGGCATATTTGTAAAGCATTGGTAGCAGCCGACTGTTTGAAAGTTGCAAGGAAGGAGGGACGTCTTGACAGAAGGAGTAACATTTGGAATGCCTGTAGAAAAGCTGAGCAGGGCAGGCAGGGGAGGAAAAGGGTGGCTTATTCCAGAGGGGGGGCGTGGTGGGTGCACAGTCTGGGCCCTTCACAGGCCAGTGAGGCTAGAATGTAGGGCATCTCCCAATTTACTAGGTTGTGATTGTTTGCTTTGTAAACAACAGAAGAGGTATATAGCTCCTTTCTCTCACCTAGTTTTGTTGGGACATTGAATTTATTTGGCCTGTCGCCTACTCTGTTTTGGTACAAGTCAAAAGGCATCAAATCATTAATGATTGAATATGACATTAAAAGCTTAAAGAAGCAGTTCTAAGCCCAGTGCAGTAATTATAAATATTTTTTTATCCCCGTCTTACTCCGGAGTTTTTATTTTTGGACTTGCTGCTATATTGATTGTAGCAAAAACTACAGCCAAACTCACTGAACTTCTTGGCATGCCATGTAACCCAAATTGATACTAATGAATGTCTTCAGACTACCTCCTGCTTCTAGCTCATGAACAAGCATTCTGTCCCCTTCACCATCCAGGGGAATAATGAGACTCACTGAGGGTTAGTGAGGGTGATCCCCTAATTCTAATGAAATCCTAGCATGTTATAGCTCCCAGAATACCATTCCCATAGTGAACATGTACAATTAGCTGGGTGTGATCTCAGTTTTAAAGGCATTCAGCAGACTGCTTCTTCTCTTACCTGTCATTAATATGCACACAAATCCGATGCTGATTTTGTTTGGCACGAACAAGAAGGAAGAGAGAAGTGATGAAAGTAATACAAATGGGCTTCTGTGTCTCAGTGTAATCATTTATATTTCAAATGTAAAGCTTCTATTTATTGAGACCTTATCAAGTATTAAGTTCTTTACATACATGCCATATCTATTTTATTTCTCATACCTACCCAATGATATACGTAACAATACCTCTATTTAAAATAAATGAAATAACCTTAGTGAGATTAGGTGTTACACAGTAGCTACTAGATTAGAGTTGGATTGATAGTTTGTCCAGTTTCAAAGCTATCTACTACATGTGTGCAACACTATCTTGTTACTGCAATGTAACAGCTATTCAAAAGTTAAAATGTTATTAAGTCAAATATAAAACTGCATTATAGTACATTTCACATTTAGTATATTATTTTAGAATTATTATTGATGTTTATTCTTATTATTTCATTAGCTATGCTCTGCGGTAAAGATTTCATATTCAGTTACAATCTACACCATTATATCAGGTGGACTGATTCAGTTCATAGTTCCCTTTGATTAAAATGCATTAGTCATTTATATAAGATATGGTTGATGAATTCCCCTTGAAATCATGGAAACAGGTAATTAAATTCTGTCATTTTCCCAAACTTTGGCTTTGTTCTTTTTCTGGAAAGACATTATATAATCCTAGAGTAAACCAAGTCTCATTTCCCCAGAGTTAATTAACATGCAAATAAATTTCCTACACACTAGTAATTGCTCTAACAAGGTAAATCAGTGTAGCTGGACGTGTCATTTTTAAGTAGAACTTTTTATATTTTGATAACTCTAAAATGTTTTTGAAAATTTGCAAAGATGACAAATCAAAGGCTAATGTATTCTTTTTTGCACAATCAGCCAATTTTTACTTTCTGCTCTGATTGGTACATTGAAGAAATGCTAATAATATATCTATATCCTGTTAAGGAATATCAAGTCTCTTCAGGAAAAGAATAATAAAATGCTAATGATCAGTATTAGCCATTTGAATTGGAATGCAGTATAGAGGAACATTTGTGTCCTTTCCCTGCCAAGAGAGGATCACCTTCCACGGTAATCCCAACACAGCAATTACTAGTACCTGCCAGACTATTCTTATAGTGGAAATGTCTTTGAGGGAAGAAGTTTATATTATTACTCTCTATAATTTCCTAATGCTTTGCATAGCATTTTACATAATAATATGCTAAAGAAGTATTTCAATGTATATTTTAAACTTCCAGTAATCAGGAATTCTCTCCTTCACAAAGCAACCCTTTTTATTTTTAGACTAAGTACCTACTTAAGTAAAATGCATTCTTATCACCCTTCTGGCACTAAACAGCAAAACCCTAATTCTTCTTCCATGATGGTCCAGCAGATACTCTTCATTTAGATGAGTTCATCAGCATTCCTCCTAAAATTCGGCGTAGAGAACGGAACTGCACATGTGGTGATTCTCCCAGTGCTGGCTGTATAGAACTCACCTCCCCTTTTCTGGTCGCTCAGATTACATTGCAATTCGTGGCAGCCTTTTTGCAGCTCAGATTTAACAGTCATCTCAAATTCTTTTGTGCTTTGTTGTTTTTTTGATTCCCATCACATTATTATTATACAAATTGACCTTTTGCCTTCTCCACAATAAGGAAAATTCTGTGTGTTATAAGAGCAATGGAGTAGGTTGGAAATTGCAGGCAGGCACACCTTTGCTTTGGTGGATGGAAGGAGGGAAGGGAGATGCCTGTAAACTTGTTAATGATGCTTGGTGAGTTGGATATTTTCTTTTCCAGAAGTCTTCCTCATTTAGGATTTATTGTTTTGTTTTATTTTGCTTTATTTTATTATTTTATTTTATCCTATGTTATTTTCATATGAACCATTCTTCAGCCAAGGCATCTCCACACTTATTTGTATGAGAGAATTTTAAAGACAACTTTTGGCACCCTGTGTTGAGCCTCACATCTAGTGACATGTTACTAATAGGAAGTGTCTCTGTATGAATATGGAAAACTATTGACATTTATGTATTAGATCCATTTGTAAGGTTTGATTCTTATTCCTAATGATATTATGCTTTTGTAAGTTTTAGAATCTTAAAACTCTACAAAATTCATAGTATTTGGAAATAGCTGCTCCTGGGGAAGAGAACTACTGATGAATGTGCTTAAATGGTGAACATCTAAAAGAACGCCCTGAAAGAAGGATGAGGGTTTTGCTGTTTAATACCAAAAGATGACAAATGGTTTTTCTGAAACTGCAAAATACCCCTAGTTTCTTACAATCCTAAGTTAAAAGCTATGGAAAAAGTTATAGCTACTCATATTTAAGCAAACTGTTACTTTACCATGATGTTTATGCATTTCTGAATATCATATTTGTTCATAAATGTTTCACATATATATTTGTACAATCCCTGTATAAATTTTATATTCTACACATACATTTATATATGTGGTAAGTAATGATTTATTTACTACTTAGACAAACAATTAAAAATGGAAGCAATATTCTTTTTATACAAGGCAATATCTCAGAAGATAACAGGAGAACTAACCGAGGTAGAAGAATGAGCTAATTAGATTGGAATAGGAGAAATGTTCCCGCTTTAGTTCTCAAGTGCCAGTTTTTTTCAGGCTATTCATTTGTTTTAAAACATATTCCTAAATGAAGCAATTATATGCTGCTTGTAGATTCTGCAAACGAGATATGAAATTGTTGAGCATTATATACTTCTCCTTAAAATGATATTAACTTATTAATTTTATGCCTTGGCATGACCTCTTATGTCATATTTGTGGATTAGAATGAAAAAATAATAACGTTTTGCCAAATCAGTTTATGCTATATTAAAACCATTTTAAAACACAACAATAAACAACAAATTATATGATGCAGTACATTGCATTTTTAAATTTTTTAATCAGGTTTATTGATGTATAATTTATATAGAGTATAATTTATCCTTTTCAGCATACAGGTGTGAGTTTTCACAAAGTGCTTTCGTAATCAAGATACAGAGCATTTTATCACCCTCCTTGAAAGTTTCCTAATGCCTCTTTATCGTTCAGCTTCAGAGTCAGCACTTTGATGTCTCCCTTGTTGCAGCTCCACTGTCAGAAAGGGAGTGAACCTCTAACCCCAGGTCTGTGGGAAGGCCCTGATGTGCCTGGCCTAGGCAAGGGGCCAGTTCTAGGCTTTTCAATCCCAGTGAGCATACTAGGGCTACCTTGGCTCAGGTTCCCGTTGTGGGAAGAGGGGTGGAGCTACCATCAAACCAAGTGGAGGAAAGAACATTTTCCAGAATATGGTTGCTCTCCACTAAGCAGGGCTAGAGGGGTTGGGAATATCAGATAAATGGATGTCTATTTTTATATCAATTTGGCAAAAATCAAAAACGTTCAGTAAGATAGGTAAAATTAACGTATGTTTTAATATTGAAAAGACATTTTAATATGTTACCCGTAACATATCTGTAAGTCAGTAGGATCTACTTTATATCTAACATAATAGAAAATATTTAGGGCATAACGTGTGAATTCATGGTTAATGTATATTACAAAAAACTTATCTTGATAATTTTTAGCTCCTCAAAAGTGTAAAAAAACTCTATACATTTAATATATTTAATGTACACAAATTGATGAGGTTGGAGATGGGGATACACCATGAAACCATCACTGCTATCTGTGTAGGAATCCATCACCTCCACAAGGTTCCGCCTCACCTTTTTATTATTATAATTATTACATATGTGTGATAAGAACGGAACACAAGGTCTACCGTCTTAGCACATTTTTAAGGAACAATAACTTTATGGATTCACCTCTAGCTTTCTTGAAAAGCACTGTGATTTAATTGTCCATTTCTTCATTTCAATAAGTTTCTTCTGTATAAATGCTTGTTCTGGGTGATTCCACCCTTATCAAACTACAGCAATCAAAAACTCTTATTATTATGTAGCTCTTGGGAAGTCAACTTTATTTCATTTTATATTTGGCACTTTTACAAATTGTAATTATTATGGATACATAATAGTTCTATTTTTATAAGGTACATATAATGCTTATACAGGCATGCAATATGAATTGATAAAAACGGGCAGGGCTCTTGGGGTATCTATAAGCTCAGGTATTTATCATTTCTTTGTGTTAGGTATATTCCATTTTTACTCTTTTCTGTTATGTGATTTTTTTTTTTTTTTAGTAGAGACAGAGTCTCACTTTGTCACCCTCAGTAGCATGCTGTGCAGTCAGAGCTCACAGCAACCTCCAGCTCCTCACAGCTCACAGCAACCTCCAGCTCCTGAGGCAATTTTCTTGCCTCAGCCTCCCAAGTAGCTGGGATTACAGACACCCGCCAATGCCCAGCTATTTTTTTGATGCAGTTTGGCTGGGGCCAGGTTTGAACCCACTACCCTCGGTATATGGGGCCAGCGCCCTACTCACTGAGCCACAGGTGCCACCCCAGTCTTACTCTTTTAGTTATTTTCAAGTGTATCCTAAATTATTATTGATTTTAGTCACTTCATTGTACTAGCAAATATTGTTCATCCTATCTAACTATATATATTTTTTGTTTGTTTGTTTGTTTTTTGAGAAAGTCTCACTATTACACTCTCTGTAGAGAGTTGTGGCGTCATAGCTCACAGTAACCTCAAACTCTTGGGCTTAAGCAATTCTCTTGCTTTAGCCTCCTGAGTAACTAGGATTACAGGCACCTGCCACATTGCCCGTCACATTGTCTGACTATTTTTTGTTGCAGTTGTCATTGTTTAGCTGGCCTAGGCTGAATTCGACCCCTGGTATATGTGCCTGGCGCCCTAACCACTGAGCTACAGGTGCTGAACCCCAACTATTTTAGTGCAAACCTTTCATGCTTCATGCCTCCCTCCTCACTACCTTTCCAAGCATCTGTCTCCATGACAATAATTGTTTTTAATATTTAGCTCCCTCTTAAGAGGAAGAACATGTGAGATTTGTCTTTCTGTGCTTGGCTTATTTCACTTAACATTATGTTCTACAGTTTCACCCATGTTCTTACAAATGGCAGGATTTCTCTTTTTTTGTGCTATCTAATATTTCATTATTGTGAGCATATACTGCAATTTCTATTTCCACTCATCCATTGATGGACATGTAGGTTGGTTTCAAATCTTGGGTATTGTGAATAGTGTTGTAGTAAATATGGGAGAGTAGCTATCATTTCAATATATTGAATTCCTTCCTTTAGATATGTACCTAGCAGTGGGATTACTGGTTTAAATGGTAGTTCTATTTTCAGTTTCTTGAGGAACCTCCATATTGTTGTTCATAGTGACTGCATTAATTTGCCTTCCTACCAACAATATATAAAGGTTCTCCTTTTTCCCTTTCCTTGCCAGCATTCATTATTACCTACCCTACAGAAGTTATTCCATAAGGTCTAGGAGAGAAACCTCTCTAACTCCTTGTATGTAACCAGTACCAAAGCCAGTCACAACAAAAAAAGAAAACTACTGTCCAAAATTCCATATGTACATAAATGCAAATATCCTCAACAAAATGCTAATAAACTGAATTCAACAGCACATCCAAAGATAATTTGCCATGGTCAAGTGGGTTCATCCCAGAGATGTAAGGATGGTACAACATATGCAAATCAATAAATCTGATTCACCACATAAACAGAAACAAAAATAAAGACCCATGTGACCATCTTACTAGATGCAGAAAAATCATTTGATAAAATCCAGCACCTTTTCATAATGAAAGCACTCAATACTCTAGGCAAAGAAGGAACATAACTCAAAATTGTAAGAATCATGTATAACAGACCCCCACCCAACAGCACACTGAATGGTGAAAATTTGAAAGCATTTCCCCCAAGAACTCGAACCAGTGTTCCCACTGTCACTACTTCTAATCATCATAGTACTGGAAGTCCTAGCCAAAGAAATCAGTCAAGAGAAAGAAATAAAGGATATCTAAATTGGAAACGAGGAGGTGAAACTCTTTCAATAAGATCTTTTGCCTAAAAGACCCCAAAGACTTAACCAAAAGACTTCTAGAATTGATAAATAAACTCAACAAAGTCTCAGGTTTCTAAAACAGTACTACTCAACCAGTACCATTTCTATATACTGAATGTGGTCAAGCTGAGAGTCAGATCAAGGACTAAATATCACTTATTGCACAATAGCTACAAGGAAAATAAAATACAGCACATACGTAACCAAAAAGTGAAAGATCGCTGCAGGGAGAACCACAAAACAGTGATGAAAGAAATTATAGATAATACAAACAAATGGAAAAACATTCCATGCTCATGGATTTATAGAATCAGTGTCATTAAAATGTCTTTACTTCTCAAAGGGATTTACAAATTTAATTCAGTCTCGGGCGGCACCTGTGGCTCAAAGAAGTAGGGTGCTGGCCCCACATACTGGAGGTGGCAGGGTCAAACCCAACCCTGGCCAAAAACTGCAAATTCAATTTAGTCTCCACTAAATTACCAATGTAATTGTTCACAGATCTTCATAAAAGCCATTTTAACTGGGGTGAAATGATACTTTATTATAGTTTTGATTTGAACTTCTCTGGTTACTAATCAGGTTGAGTATTTTTTCATATATCATTTATTTATTTATTTATAGACAGAGCCTCAAGCTGTCACCCTGGATAGAGTGCTCTACCTTGACAGCTCACAGCAACCTCCAATTCCTGGGCTCAAGCGAGTCTGTTGCTTCCGCCTCCCAAGTAGCTGGGACTACAGGTGCCCGCCACAATGCCCGGCCATTTTTTTTTTTTTGGTTGTAGCCGTCATTGTTGTTTGGCGGGCCTGGGCTTGATTCGAACCCGCCAGCTCAGGTGTACATGGCTGGCGCCTTAGCCCTGTGAGCCACAGGTGCCGAGCCTCATACATCATTTAGAAGGAAGTAAACTTTATTTTAATCACAACATCTTAAAATTTAGCCTAACATCCACAATTTTGCTCTTCCACAGGTAAATCTATTATTGATTTACCACCCTAATTTTGGATCACATGATAGGATGGGTATTAAACATATGTTTATTGTAACAACAACTATATAGAGGTATTTATGAATGTGTAGAAATCTTTTGCAATTCTCCAAAAACCTGTGATAATAACATGCCCATTATCTTTGGTTGTATTTTTTATATAATTCATGCATTTATTCAATATTATTAAATACTCACGATGAGGTAGGTATAATTTAAATCCTGGGAACTCAGTAGCAAAAAGTTAAAGACATTGTCTTCATGGAACTGAACTTACATTGGGAGAATAAGGAATAAAACGTAATTATGTAAGAATGCCAAGTAAATTATAAGTGCCATGAAGATAGGTAATTCTGGGAGAGGGGATAAAAAGGGATGCCAATATCTTATTTTGAGATAAGGTACAATGGTCTCTGAGGTGGTGACATTTGAACTGAAGTGGAAAAGGCAAGGAAGAAACCTCATGGCTCTCTGGAGGAAGAATGTTCCAGAAGAGTAAACAACAAGCACCATACCTCTGTTTAGTATGCTGGAACAGTATAACTCAACATGTTGTGTCAGTAAACACTAGACTGTTGATGGATACACAACAAGATAAGAGAAAACTTGAGAGTTAATTTTCATAGCAGTTAGCTGTAGTGGTTGTGTGTGTTGAAGCTGGTATTTGATACATGCTACAGGTCTTTACTTTTTCATTTCATTATTTGATAATCAATGATTATTATATGTTATATAAGTACAAATTCACACTAGACTGGAAGAGGGAGTTTGTACTTCATGGTTGATTTGACAAGCACCATGTTAGGGGAAGGCAACGGGCCATTAGAAGAGAGGACGCCTTGGTTACCTTGTTGTGGGACAAAGAGGATGTTCTCTTTTGAGTGCAAAAGTAAGAAAGCTCAGCAGCCAAGAGTGAGAGCAGGGATAGAAAGAAGAGAAGATATAAAACAGTCCACAAAGAGAGTAAATCGATCGAGGAAGTAGTAGACTTCCTTTGCCAGTGATGAGGACCCACTCAGATGGGTCAAAAATATTTCAGTAACTTTGAACTAGTCCATTACAAGTGCAGAGTAGGAGAGGGTAGGAAATAACTGGAGTTGGGGTTTCTCTAGCAAAATATTAAGAGGAAAAAGTTGGGAACTTAAAAAAGTGTTACCATAATGATGTGCTCGGAATGTAAGCTGGGTAAAGAGAAAAATGAGGCATAGGGGTACAAGCCAATGACAAGATCAGTGCCAATGTGGTCAAAGAATCCTTTGAGTGAGAGCGCTAGAGCGATGAGCCAGAAGGTAAGGGCAGGAAGTCAATGAGATGCCCAAATTGCTGCTATGAAGATGGTCCAATTATTGGTAATGGCTGAGGTGAAAAAGAAGTCACCTCATTGGGGCAATATTCTAACAGTAATAGAAAGAAAGCCTCTCCTTTAGAGCTACATAAAACAAAGTAGCATCACAATACCATGTTTTCAGTGAAGTCAGTCATCATTCAAAATAAAAACACTTTTATGGGTACTAATGACATTTACCATTTCAATCAGATAATTAACACAGGTTTTTCATCACATGCTTTTCTTAAGTGAATGTATGGTTTCCTTCTCTTTCCTTCTCTTTCCATTTGCAGGGGAACACAAGAAGGTGAGTCAAGGTCCTGGGGGAATGTCAGGGAGAGGGAAGTGCTGAGTTATTTCATTGATGTCTGCCACCTAGTAGCTCAAAGTCATAATCTCCTGCCATTTTCTTTGGTCTCCCTTGGGTCCTCAGGAGGTGAGACTCTTCTGGTGGAGAGACCTACATTACAGGGGAGAAAGGGAAGATTGTAAAATTTCAGGACTAATCAGCATTAAAAAACAGTACTGAATATTCTTATTTTTCTAATGTGAATCAGTTTTGAGAAGTATGTAAGAAATAAGTCAATATTTTAGATCGAAGACCATAAATGTCTTGAATAGATATAATAATTTGAAGTTATATATGGAAAATCAATTTAACAAATTATCTCCATTTGGTAATGGCTTAAAATATAGGATGTCCAATGTGATCATACAGAAGTTTTTGTGTGAATAAGCAGTGTATTTCATATGTGTGACACCAGGATAGCTAGAAGAGGAGGCATTATATGAATAGAAGACCATTTGCTCCCTATTAAAATTAGTCCTTATTTTTGTTAACTAAGATTTACTTTTTTTTTTTTTTTTTTGAGACAGAGACTCAAGCTGTCACCCTGGGTAGAGTACTGTGACATCACAGCTCACAGCAACCTCCAATTCCTGGGCTCAAGCGAGTCTCTTGCCTCCACCTCCCAAGTAGCTGGGACTACAGGCGCCTGCCACAACGCCTGGCCATTGTTTTAGTTGCAGCCATCATTGTTGTTTGGCAGGCCCGGGCTGGATTCGAACCTGCCAACTCAGATGTAGGTGGCTGGCACCTTAGCCTGTTGAGCCATAGGCGCCTAGCCAAGATTTACTTTTTTAATTGAAACATTCTAATTTTCTTTCTTTCTTTTTTTCTTTTTTTTTTTTTTTTAGTTTTTGGCCAGGACTGAGTTTGAACTCACCACCTCTGGCATATGGGGCCGGCACCATTCTAATTTTCTTGAATCCACTTCTCCATAAAAGCAAAATACTTCAAAAATTCCCTCCATATTTTCATCTACAACAAATGTTTGCATAAGGAAGACACATCTCTGAAAGCAATGTGTATATAGCATATATTCGTACATATACTTTGCAGTACTTATATTTTTAACTTCCAATGGATGTTGTGTTTATAATTTCCCATGTACTTTCAATGTTTAACTTGCCTGAGTGAAAGCTATGATGGATTTTTTTTCACCTTAGATGATATTTATTCCTTTTACTCCATTACACGTAATCTAAGTGTGCAAGATCTTGTGGCCTGTGGTAGACTTTCTACTCTCCTAAATAGCTTATCAGTTTCTCTGCAAACTTCCAGATTTGAATTTTAAAGTAAAAATGAATGAATTTGTGTTGCTTGTTGAACTCATATTCTGAACAGATTCTGCTCTCTGGTTCTGTGGTGATAATTAGAGAATGGAAAGCAAGTTTATAGATTTTCCTTACAATGGCTATATTACATGGATATGATCTTTGATATATATACTAAAACATACACACATGTATTTACATATACAGCACATACATATATGCGTATATGCTAATAATATGTAACTAAACACATAGGTTACCATATTTTTATTTGTCTGTTTTCTAAGTAGAGAAAAGCTGGTTACTACTTATCAGAAATTAATGTTCAGAGAGAAGAAAGGCAATTTAAGCTAACAATATATTATCCATTGTGTAGTTAAAAATGTGAATAGTCTTAAAAAATTGAATATAAAACCATAAAGTAATTTAAATGTTTTCCTTCTCTCTTCTGTATTATGTGAGGATTAAACAGATTGCTTAATTCATCCCACTACATGAAAAAGGGCAGAGTTTCAGAGACCCAAGCCCAAGATGAGTTGGAGCAGTTTTAGAAACAAAGCAAAAAAATACAAAATGCTTTTGCAGCCAACATTGAATTAATACTTCTCTAGTTACTCAGAGCAGTTGCTTTTTAACATGTAGTAAAGCTGCTTAAAAGATGGTCAAAATGCTGTACCTCAGGTTTGCACTTAGATCAAAATCTTTTCCTATTACTTTTGCTGTTTGAGGTCCTCATACTCCAAATCTCCAGAGGATTTTAATCGAGGAGATTTGTTTTATTTACACTTTTATTTTTCTAGGCTATCTGTGAGTAAATAAATACTCTAAAATCTCCTCACACATTTGTTTAGCTGATTCTGTGTTCTTTTGTGGAGGCCTTTAAATATAGAAATAATGATTTGTCCTAAATTAATTTATGTCTCTTTTTCAACATATGTAAAAGAGTATTATTTTATCTTGAAAGGCATGACAACATGTGCCAATATTTGTTCTGAACTTTTATGTTGCTCTGCCAAGATTGTTCCCCTTATCTTTAAGGAAATTTGTATTACTATAACAGAATAAAACATTTGTTACACATTTTCAAATTCTCATTTATGGTGCAGTAATTGAGAATGCTATTTAATAAAATATTAAACAAAATAAAATACTCTAGATTTTCTTTCATAGTTTAACTTCATCAAGAATCAATCCTTCACATGCTTAAACTTTTTTCACCAATCTTAAAATCATGGTATGTTTGATAGATGATCAAAATGCATTTAGTATAAAAATGCAAGTTATTAGGTTTGCTTGAAGTCAGAAAAAACAGTTCTCCGTTATGATGGGTGGTTCTGAATAATCTTTTCTTTGGCAAAAGCAAAATGCTGTAGTCCCCTTTCATCTCTGGATAACAAATTCCCACTCTTAAGGGATATTTGATCATTCCTATCAGTGTAAGAATATTTCTTTAAAATGAGGACTAAGCCTTTGTGTGAATTTAAAAATATTTTCTAGTATAAAATCTAGGGAAGAAATTAAATTTGAAAAGCCAACTGCATTTGTCTACCTACTTTATTTTGATCTGTTCATTTCTCCTAAAAATGTTTTTCTATAAAATGGACAGATTGATGATCATCATTCCAAGAGTTTATCCAGTACCTCAGATAATTTACTCACTATTTTTTGGGGAAAAAATCATCTTTTCACAAAATATTGAGAAATTACTGGTATATGACTCAGTGGCTATTATATTGAAATCAATTTTGTTGCAAGAATCAAAGAACCAAAGAACAACATAATAATTCAAGCTCAGTGTGGTACAGATAAGGTAGCGATGTGTTAGACAAGTTCTTAATGTGTATTATGGGATATTTGCCCACTATAAAGTATACTTTGAGGTATTTATTTGAAAGGTAATATTTCAAATTAATGCTAAAAATATTATTCTATATTGTTTTAATTAATCATTTTCAAAGATCACTTATACAAATTATGTCTCACCCCTATGGGATTTTATTTATTTATTTATTTATTTGCAGAGACAGAGTCTCACTTTATCACCCTCGATAGAGTGCCGTGGCATCACACAGCTCATAGCAACTTCCACTCCTGGGCTTAGGCGATTCTCTTGCCTCAGCCTCCCGAGTAGCTGGGACTACAGGTGCCTGCCACAATGCCTGGATATTTTTTTGTTGCAATTTGGCCAGGGCCAGGTTTGAACCTGCCACCCTTGGTATATGGGGCTGGCGCCCTACCCGCTGAGCCACAGACATTGCCCCCCTACATTTTGTTTATTGAACTATAAATTATGCCTTATCTTTATTCTTCAGAAAGATGTGACACAATAGGTTTGGCTGCCATATATGTTTATCATTTAGGTCACCAGGTATAGAGTGACTTATACATATTGCCAATTACAAGGAGCTAGGAAGCTGTTTTCCAACTTGTGCACCTCAGTGCATTATGAGGGTGTGGTAGAATTTCAGACAAAAAATGAGAAAACATCTTTGTTTATTACAGAAAATGAGATGAAGTGACAAGTGTCTGAGTAGTGCCAGACTGTCTCAGCATTTGTGGGCATCCTCCTTTCTGATGCCTTCTATTGTATTGTATTGTACTGTATTTATTTGAGAGTCTCACTTTGTCACACTAGGTAGAATGCCATGGCATCATAGCTCACAGCAACTTCCAACTCTTGGACTCTAGTGGTTCTCTTTCCTCAGCATCCCTCATAACTGGGACTACAGGTGCCCTCCATAATGCCTGGGTAGTTTTAGAAGCAGAGTCTTGCTCTGGGTCAGGCTGGCCTGGAACCCGTGAGCTCAGGAAATCAACCTGCCTCGGCCTCCTAGAGTGCTAGGATTACAGGCATGAGCCACCTCACCTGGCCTCTTAATTTTATTTTTAATGAGTCAATGACAGTGTATTAGGATTATAATGTATTTTGCTAGAGACATGGAAGCAATACCAAGCCATCCTCAAGTGTAGAGTTAGAACCAAGTTATTAGTATCTGGCAGCATTTTGATTTGGAGAGCCAGGGAAGAGTCTACTTTCATGAACTCCTGAGTACCCTTTGGTTTACCCAGAGCTCCTGAAAGTTGACTCTGAAGTCCAGACTGCCCATGAAAAACTGTCAATGAAGGGCGACCCGTTTTTAAATGTGTTTGTATATCAGGATTAGCGTTAGAGAGACAGATGGAGGTCAAGGAGAGATAACAGGAGAGGAGAGAGTTTTGCTGCCTGCATGGACTTTACAATTAAAAGGAACCCTAATCATCCACAAGACCTTCCTCTAAAAAGTTTCAATTTTGTTAGTGTTAAAAACTATTTTCCTGTTTGTGATCTCAGGAGGGGACTTTCACACAACAGGAAGACAGGAGCCCTTCACATGGTAGTTTAAGGAAATTACACTTAGTGACGCATGAGTGTTTGTGTGTGTGATTTTATTGTTTAAATGTCTGACATAGCCTTAAAGCTGTTGGGCTCTCATCACTTTGCAGATGGATGACAGCAGCTGCTTTTTCTTACAATGCTTCCAATATTCTTGATTCCCATGCACAAAACCTGCAGAAGCCTATCCCTGCTTGCAGGAAATCCAGACTCTTCCACCACTGTTTAAGGTTCTCCATAATGTTGTTGTTCTCTGTCCATCTAATTTTGTCTCTCATTGTCTTCTGACCAGAGCCCAAGCTCCCATAAGACACATTATCTTCATTCCTTGCTGTCCCCTGACCTCGTGCTCTTTTTCTAGCCCTCTGTAGCTCACATTATTTAATCTTCCGCTGATAGATACCCCAGTGTGTATTTCTTAATTGCATCCCCTATCCCCCATTTGATTGAAGTCTCTTGGGGAGAGTGGTGTAGGGAATTTTTTTGTATTTCCCACATGACTTGTGTGATGAAGAGTGCTGTCTGCAGAGAGAGCACTCAAGTAATTATAGAATATGTCCATTAAGTTTCCCAAGTACAAGACTCTTACTTTATCTCCCATTATTCTGCCAGTCTGAAAACTAAGAGCCTTTGAAAGGCTCGGTATTGCTGATGCTCTAAAGACTGGATCTACTTCCCTAGAGTCCCAGATGATGAATGAAAATACCACGTATTGTTTTACTATAAAAAGTGAAATTGATTAGCAACTCAAATAGAAATAAAGAAAAATGAGAGTCATTTAACTTAATGGAAGAAGGACAGGTGAGAAAAATTAGACTTGTTCTTAAAAAATACAATTAAAAATCATCGTGGTGAAAGCAACAAGGAGAATGTAAGAGGAGACTTTGGATAAGTCATAAGGTAGTAATCTCTAAGGTGCAGCAGAAACATTGAACCTTCTTGAATAGGAATGAAATGATGGAACTGTCACGCAGACACATCAGATTTCATGAGGCTTCTCCTTCTCTGCTCACCACTGTTCAGCAGCCCAGATTGCACGTCTTTTCTTCCCTGTTATAAGGCGGGAAAGTATCAAAAAGAGAAGGAATGAGAAATGGAAGTTAATTACATGGTTTGTAAAACTACTTTATATATATCCAGGGCTGGCCAGAAATCCATCTCTACTAGGCAAGATAAAATTATTCTGGCTAGTCCCTGCTATTTACAGTGACAGTGCATGTTCAGCGTCTCTTTTGTGTTTTGTGATACCCAAACCAGAAACCACGTGACTTATTTCTACCTTTAATTTGGGGACTGGGTAATATATTAGCTCTTTAAAAAGAAAAGTAATTTGGCACAGATCCAGATATACATAACCCCTTGATAATAACAAGCTTTCATTTTTAAAAAGCTGTGTATTTTGTGAATCAGATATGTGTGTCTTTATAATTGCATGGCAGGTGTTTATATTTCAGATGGGTAAGAAAAATACCTGAAGTGGGAGGCACCAATTTTGTGGGGTGATCCCCATTTATGTTTCCTGATTAATACTTGCTATCCTTAGAAATGATTTATAAGAGTTATATACTCTCTGTATTCACTGCTTGGGAAGTTCCATATGACTTACTAAATTTTGAATTACTATATTATTTTAGCTAGCGGCAACATTGGGTATAATTACTTTAGCTGTTGATTATATTACAAGCTTCCTTTTCCTTCTAAAAGACTATCTTGGATGCTGTTTGGATTCAGTGAATAAATACTTGTTATTGCCAAGATGCATCAAGATTTCTATTTCAAGTGGTATTTGGTTAGCAGCTCTGGACACAGCTGCCCTAAAATTCCTAATAAATTGAATGTGAAGGCTCAAAAAATGATGATAATTCACAATATGGAAAATGTAGACTAATGGTCAGATTACTGTAAGGATTTGGAAGGAATTCTATAGTTTTTTTTTTTCTACATTTAGTAACATAAGCTTTCAGAAATGCCATAATTAAGATAATCTTGTAGTGGACACATGTACATCCACCACACCAAATAGATTTGGCTATTGTTATCATGCTTGCTTTATCAGTTATGTATCTATCTGTTTATTGATGGAACTAGGTTTTAAAATGCATTGGGTGGCTTACCTGTGTTAACAGTTCTGGAAATACTTCACATTACTTAAGTTGCAACGGTTAAGAAGGCTCTGGGAACCTGATTCAAAATAAAAGGTTTCTTTAAACTGGAAGCTACTCTTGTATTATATAGATTTTGCTTTTCAAAGCAAACTTCTTCTGCATGTACCTGTCTGTTTTAATATCTGTTCAGCATGTGACTGAATGACAAAGAGGGAGGAAGGGATGTGTGGTTTCCTGCAGAGTGTGGCTCCCACAGGCAGGGTACTACAACCCCAAGAGATAGGAAAAGACCGAGTCAGAGTGTCTAGTTGTTTGGTTTTTGTTTTTTTTTTTCACATGTTCTAGCTGTTCTGAACATCAGTGCATTGAGGTATTGGAGAAGAATTAGGTCCCCTCAGAACTATGGTGCATCACCAGACTATGCTGTGCTAGGTTCTGGAGTTTGGATGAGGCAAGTACATCTTACCTGGGCATCCAGCTCTCCATCTAGGAAGTAGGTTCCGCCATCACAGAGGAGCCAAGAGCAAAAGGTGCCTTGTCTTGGGTGGCTGTCAGCCACATTCAGTACAGCTTCACCCTTATCCAAAAATACACAAACAGGAAGAAATAACATAGGGCTTTAAAAGAAAAATTCTTAATTACTCTACATCAGTAAATACCTGAAGAAAATGCAACAGTATCTACAATATTTCAAGGAAAAGTACCTAACCAAGAATTTACACAGTTCAAATTAGTTGTTACATGAAAAGGCACCCAAAAGCCATGTTTATTAAGTGGAGCTTAGAAAATGGACCCTCATGCACCTTCTAGGAGGAAATGTACTTGAACCAAAAGTAAGAGCCTGAGGATGCCACGTTACTAAATTGTGTGTCTTCCCTTACATGTTCGGATCCTAGATCTGGAAAACGTAGGTGGTATGTGTGTTTGAGGAAAGAACCTCAAGCCTTGACTGTGCTGTTTTTCTCCAATGTTCTTCTATTTCCTCATTTTTAGACACCTGTATTATTCTGCTTAGGCCACCATAACAAAATAGCACAACCTAGGTGGCTTAGACAACAGAAAGTTATTTTCTGACAGTTTTGGAGGCTGGAAGTCTGGGATGACGGTGTTGGCAGGGTTCGTTCCTTCCGAGGCCTTCTCACTGTGGCCTCACAGTGGGCTTTTCTCTGTACACACACATCCCTGGAGTCTGTGTGTCCAATTTTTCTCTTATGAAGACACCAGTCAACTAGATTGAATTAGAGGCACCTGAAGGTGTTCATTTTGACTTAATCACCTTTAATCACCTAAAAGCCCTGTCTCCAAAGACAGTCCCATTCTGGGTGCTAGAAGTTAGCACTTCAACATATGAATTTGGAGGGGACACAGTTCAGTCCATTGTACAATAGGTGTATCTGATGACATATTAAAACTCTACCAGATGGTGTTCTTTGACTGTTTGATAGTAATGTTCAACATCTATATATGATTGTATAATTCAGGGTAATTCCAGAATACCTTTCACAGACTTGGTTTTGTTGTTACAAATCAACAGCATTTGAAATCAGCAGCACTTCTGGGCTTTGAGGACACAGGATATCTTAATGCAGAGTTACTTAAGAAGGCCTTCCTCCTAAAAAGGGAGTGAATGGAGCAGCTTCTAGTGAACTCCAAGGGCATTGAATATGGATGGTGGTACTGAGGCAACTGGCGCTAAACTCCTCCGGGTCACTCCCTGGGCTAAATCTCAACAGCTATGAAAAACTAGTTCCCCACTGTTTATATGTCTGTGATAATGAGCAAAACGTGAACAGGGTTTTTTGTTCTAGAAGCAGCAAAAATTTGCTTTTACACAGCAACTCCTTATATGTCTGGTAGTCAAAGCCAAAGAGAAAGGTGGCCTTTGGCACAGTGGCTTCAGCCAACCTCCAGGGACGGGATCACAGCTGTGAGTCCAGCTCTCTCCACCAACCAGCCCTCCATCCAGGCAAGAAACAGAGTTCAACAGCAGTTCCATGAACTATGAGTGGATAGAAGGAAATTCCACCTGCTTTGTTGTGAAATGCACATTAATCGTGGTTAGACTTAGCCTTATCTAAGAATAAATACAGAAGAAAAGAAAATGTGAAGGTGCATTAGAGTTCTCCAGAGAAACATAGCAGACCAAAAGGCTATAGATCTGTATCTATCTGTCTTTCTATCATCTCTTTATCTATTTATCTCTATTTATCAATAGAGAGATTGAGTTTTTAAGGAACTGACCCATAGATTTGTGGAGGCTCCTAAGTCTGAAATCTTCAGGGCATGACAGAATTCTAGCAATGATTGATGGTGCAGTCTTGAGTCTGGAGGCAGAATTTCTTCCTCTACTGGGTACCTCAGTCTTTCAAGGCATTCATCTGACCCAGTAAGGGGTCATACGGAAGGTAATCTGCTTAACTCAAAGTATACTCATTAAATGTTAATCCTGTCTAAGAAATACCTTCACACTGACATGCATAGTCACGTTTGACTAGAGCTGAGCATCGTGGCCCAGCCAAGTTGACACATAAACTAACCCTCACAGGTGACTAGAAAAGTTTCTGAAATTTAAGTAATGAAAAATACAGTGCTCAAAATGCAAAATAGACTATAGTGTTGACAAGAAAACCCCTTTAGAAGAGTTAATATTTGCATTTTCATTAGATTTCACAAATTATGGGCTCTGAGACAAGAGATAATATTGATCAAGGGCAGGTAGATGTGGGAGTATTTTTTAAGTTTATCTGTATCCTAAGAAAAGCTATAAATTTGCATGTAAGTTTGTTTTTTATCATATAGATGCATTTGGTTGTAGAAATTGAAATACATGTATCCCCACAAAGTATACTCTGTTGCTAATTACTGGTGAATTTTTTTTTGATATCGCAGTAATATTATTATTAGTCCCGTTTAAAACCAACAATCAAACCTCATAGTATGCTAGAATTGCTTTGTCACTGGTATTGAAGAGTAGAATTTGCATCTTAAAATATTTGGAATTTTATATCCATATGATTTATTTTGGGGAAATAAAAGATACAAACTTGACATAAATATGTTAGGTCCTGCAGCATTAATGTATTTTTTTTAATGTTTAAAATCTTTCCTTGGTCATTATTTCTTCTCTCTCTCTCTCTTTCATTTATTAGAGGCAGGATCATGCTCTGTCATCTGGGCTAGATTATTCTGTCGTCATCATAGCTCACTGCAACCTCAAACTTGTGGGCTAAAACCATCCTCCTGCTTCAATGTTCAGAGTAGTGCGGGATTATAGGTGCATGCCAGCTAAGTTTTTTGTTTTTTGTTTTTTTTCTTTTTTGAGACAGAGCCTCAAGCTGTCACCCTGGATAGAGTGCTGTAGCATCATAGCTCACAGCAACCCCCAATTCCTGGGCTCAAGCGAGTCTCTTGCCTCCACTTCCTAAATAGCTGGGACTACAGGCGCCTGCCACAACGCCCAGCCATTTTTTGGTTGCAGCCGTCATTGTTTGGCGGGCCTGGGCTGGATTCGAACCCACCAGCTCAGGTGTACGTGGCTAGCGCCTTAGCCCGTTGAGCCACAGGCACCGAGCCAGTTTTTTTATTATTATTATTATTCTCAATGTAAAAAAGGTGTCTCATTATTGCCCAGGCTGTATCATACAGATAATTATGTAGGGAGATAGTTTTGATTTTTACTTGCTTGTAGCTTTTCTATTTACTAGCACACTGTAATATCCAATTTTAATTTTGACTTAATGGAATATATTTTCTGAACATATGAATCTTTTTTATCTTTCAAAAGAAATTTTATAACAATAGCTTAGATATAATTTGATCATCAATGATGAGCACATAAACTTAACGTTCTAAGCATGTTTCATGTAAATATAAAATCTAAAATATCTGCATACTGTTGTTGAAATGTTCATAAAAAATGGGAAATACTGAGACTTTAGATTCTCAAATTTAGTACACTTATGTATGTCATGTGTATAAATATGTTGTGTTTCTGATGTTTACTTTAGATGTCAAAGTAATACAAATTTTAAAGTTACAATAAACCTTAGAGATCTGTGTGAGATTGTATTTTATAAATCGTGTCACTCAGTTTGTCTCGTCTGAACTAAAATTGTTAAATAGAGTAAGAATCTAAAATCTCAGCTAATTTATAAATTACATGTCCAGTGTCTAGTGTGTATTTTTCAACACACAAGTAATATTAAAGTAGATGTTATTAATTTCTTTCCATATAAATACCCTAAGTCAAAATTTTCAGCTTGCTCCTATCTTTTTTAAAATTGAATTTTTAACTAATGACTCCTTATTAGACATGTCTCACTTCCACTTCATTTTATAACAGAAGAAGTAATGCAAGTTGGTCTTACTAACTTTTGAAATCCTTTCTGTAGACAGTTGCTCTCTTACTAAAATGGAAGATGTTAACAACCAAATGTCCAGGTATGGCTCTTGGAAAAATAAGACCTGTTTTCTACCTTATGTGGCATTAGGGTTTTCCAAAAAAGAATATGCCGGATAGCTGGTCATACCTATTGCTGTTTGGTGTTTTTGTCAATTAGACTTGCAGTGTTATTAGTAGAATGCAAGTTTTATGTGGTGAGGAAATTTTTGTGGAGGATAGAGTATGATATTCATACACACTAAGTGAAAGTGAAGAATGCTATAAATTTAACTAATTCCACCTACATTTTGTTCACATAACAACAGTGTCATCCGTGTGATTCTGGAAAGATTTATGGCAGACCTCAGTATTAGTCTTTTTCTCCAGCGTGGGGCCCAGTTGGGAGAAGTGGGAACCAGAGGAAGGCACTATAACTGATGACACGAGTTTTTGTTTCAAAAATGCACAGCCTGTCAACTATTTAAATACTTAAATACTTAACCTTTTGTCTTTTACAGTATTTTTAGTGTGCATTTTATTTCATTGCTTTAATTACAGATGTAGAATTTTTACCAGCACAGTGGTTTGTAATTATTTGTCTGAAAAATGGATCTGACCTTTGAAGAGATAATTTTTATGCATCAATGGGCCTGATTTGTTTAAATAGTTTATGTACAAACTGTTAACCAGTGTGATATTTTTCTTTCGTGGAGAGATCAGAGCAAAAAGCAAACAAAAAAAACCCACGAAGATTTAGTTTTCAAATTTTGATGCATATTATAAAACATCATCAAAGCATTACTTGCCTCTAATTTGACATTCTAGTGAATGTAGTGAAAAAAAGAATAATCTTTGAAGAGTTAATTCATGTTTTCGTACAAACAAGGAGATAGGCTAAGCCTCATTAATACACAACCCTGCTTGACCTGAAGGAAGGGTGTCTTACTCAGCAGTCATTCTATTCAATTGTTTCTAAGTTCACGTCCAGTTGGAGGGATTCTGGAAGATTTTCAGCTAAAACCACAATGAGAAATGAATTTTTATTATACATTGAGATGCTAGAATGCCTGGAAACCAGAAAGAGCTAATTATACCATTGAAAAGTGGTTAATAGGCTTCCTGTCTCCAAACGCACACCTGCCAACCCTCAAAGTAGATGCAGTCTAGAACATCCATGAATTATACAATTCCTCATCTGGCTCAGTTCCCCACAGGTTTGTATTAGGTTAAGCGTCCCTTGTTTAGCCTCCCCCCCACCCCTGATCACTCACATTCTGCCAACAGAGAAGGAATTTTTCAAGCAACATATAGCTTATATTATTTGGAAGATTTCCAAAGTCACAATTGCTTCTTTATCTTCCACTGACTTTGAAAGAAAGCTCTGTCATGAATAGAATGCTTGAAGCTCTGTCCTCGTGCAATCTGCAGCACATTATTTCAGTGATGCCTTAGACTGCTTCTTAGGGGATTGATTTTTCTTTTCAGTGTGCCACTCTTCCCCCAATTCTCTCTCCTAAAAATGGAAGAGAAGAAGAAAAAATAGTGCGTGTGTGAAGGTGTCTGGGAAGTAGAGCAAAGAATAGTCATATATAATCCCATGAGGATGGAAATGGATGGAAATTATAAAACACAGGAAACCATTGCTCCCTTATGCAACAACAAGTTGTACAATTCTGGAGTGTAGGAGCTAACCCCAGAAACTTGCAACTTTCCAACCAAATTCCTTAAAATGTAATTCAATCATTCAGTTGTTTCGATAAGTTTTAAATGGCGTGTTTCCTTATTTCTTAGTATGTCTGTTTCCAGAGTCCTGGATATCAAAGTTAGAGGTGAAGTATCTCCACTTTTACACCAAAGCCATTCATTTGTTTATTGAAAATTAGTTGGTGAAGTGATTGAGGAGTTCCTAAGTATTTACTGTAACTGCCAAGTGAGTTTTCAAATGTCTTACAGAAGTATATTGAAAATAAACAAGATCAAGGCTCAGTAAGTTTTGTGGTAAATAGCCCTGCTTAATTTATTTAACCCAGCATTTCCTAAATAAAATCCTTTTGCCCCATAATACCTATTTTACCTCACTATCTTGGATTAATGTGTATGTAAAAGATGTGTATATATTCGAACGACCCAGGGAAAATTTGATAAGACTTGGAGAAATTATGGGGAGAAGGCAAACCAAGCTTCGGTTTCTGGCAGGTTGGTAGACCGGTCACTGAGATGAGACGTTGGGGTGTTTTTATGACTTCCACTTATGGCCTGGCAATAAAGCATGACCAGTGTTCTTAATTAGAAAAAGAGCAGGCTTTCTGTACATGGGAAGATTTATTATTGAAAGCATATCTTTTCAGAAAATGTAATGTTTGCAGAAATGGCTTTGGTATTCTAGCTGTATGAGGAAATGAATATTAATAAGATAGAAAAATTATATTCAAAATGCAGTAGATGCCCCCTCCAGTTGACCACCTTCTTACATTGACCGGAGCCTTAATTCGACCTTATTTTCATAGACCAGACATGCCCTACATGTACTGATCAGTACAGGAGGCCTAGTTCCTTATGTTGGCCACCTCCTTATGTTGACCAATTTGTCGTGGGTGATCTACTTATACAGGGTCTATAGTAATTAGAACACATTGTATTCCTCATTAAGAGGCCTTACTCTTTAGACTTCAGCAGCTATTTAATTTCTGTATTGTCATCTGAAAACATTATATGACTTAAATCAAATATACGGTATCAAATATACTTTTGCTATAGTCTTAAATCAAATATACTTTTGCTATAGTCTTAAATCTTCTCTCGAAGAAATATAAGCAGAGTTGTACATCACAACGGGCACAATGATTGTCTGAATACAACATTATCTGATGATGCTCAGAAAGCCTCTAAACACAAAAGATAGAGAGAAATGCTTCATTGCTTTCCTCGAATTGTATTTTTTTTCCAGTCCAAGCAAGATTAATGTTCTCAACTGACATGATGACACATCTAGCTGTGAAATGACAATAAATTGTGTACAGAATGGGAATATGGACATGCCTAATAAAATGCACTATCTTAATTTTTTCTAAATACACTATTAGTGTGAGATTGTTCTGAAGGTAATGATGTTCGACTTGTAAATGTGTTGCATATGCCATTATGTTTATATATTCTTGTATATATGCTGTTTTTTGTTAGGAGTGATAGATCACCTCACTTTCATCATGATTCCTCTGTCTTGGAAAAGGGACGGCATTATTTTATTTCTTTAGTTCTATCTAGCAAATGTTTACTAAGTAATTTCTCTTATTTCAAATACTATGCAAAGTGCCTCTTATGAAAGTAACAGAAAGAGAAGAAACTGAGAACGTCACCTTAATTCAGGTGAATACTTCCTGATGATTAAAGCTAGTTGGTGATCAAATAGAAAAAAAAAAAAAAAAGTATAGAAGTACCATATTGTATCAGTAGATTCAGATACAAGTAAGGCAAGACAATTTTATTTTTCAGACAAACCGTATTATAAATGAACACATACAACATTCATGAATAATATTGGTGAATAGTACATCATTTTTGAATAGCAATAATGGGATGGCTTTGTCACATCCCACCGCTGCCACTGCTTGTCAGGGCCCGGGACTGGCCAGGTTTCTGGCCCGGCTTAACTAGGTTCCAGACATGGACTGCTAAGCTACCTTGCTCAGGAACAGTTTCTTTTAGGTGCTTGAGGGCTATCTACTTTAGCTGGAGAGAAAGAGTGAGAGAGAGAGAGAGAGAGAGTCTTTGAGAGAGCAAAGCAGTCTTAGAATAGATAGATCTTAGTCTTTAGTAGAGCTTGGTAATCTTCAGCAGAGAGACGCGGTGCTGGCATTCTGCAGGCAGGAGAGGAGACAACAGAGTCAGAGTGATTGCGTCTGTGATAGAATGCGCATGCTCCTGACTGCCTGCTCCTCCAGCCTAATATAAGGCTGATCTCGTGCCTCTCAACAGCACAGGTGCAGAGACTGCCAATTCACCACTGCTCTCATCTCGCGAGCTCTCATGCTTGTTAGGAGCGCGAAATCCCTCTCCATGCACTTTTCACCAAGGTGTTCCTTTATTGAGCTCCATGGGTATTTCTTATTACTCTCACACCTACTAGCCATAGGCTCTACGGGCTGCTACATGGCTTACTATGAGCTATCCAGAAAAATCACATGATGAGACATGGATCTTAAATGTGTAATAATCAGAAAATAATCAGAACAAGTAGAAATAAATAGTATAGTAAGAATCACATGCCATCTTCAGCAGATAAGGGATAAATCAAGTTAAAGCAAAATATATAACTTTCAAAGCAAGGAGGCAGACCAGAATAAATCAAGACCTCTATCTCTACAAATTATGATTCACATAAACAGCATGTGTAATTAGTGGAAATATGCCCCGGTGAAGTCAATAGGCCCCTTTTAGCCTTATTTTTCAAAATGGGCGGTAGTAGCATCTTAGATAGAAAGGACTCTTATCACAGTACTTTGAAGTATCGGTTCATGTCATTTCTGTATGGCACTCATTTGTCATCTATTTCAAAAACCTCTTCTGGTACTTTATATTAGCTTGTGAGTGTACAAAGTAACTTTCTCATCAAATAACTCTAGCATTGGAAAACAATAGCTGACTAGTTCCAGAGAGTCAAGGGTATAGCCTGACTTCTTTATCCCCAACAGAAAAATTCCTTGCTATGGTTTTGGGGGTTGTTTGCTATTTCTTAAAAATGCAGGTGAATGTTACATTCTTTCTTCTGGTGTCTTACTGTAATTTCTGACCAAAATCTTTAGTGTTCAGGAGAGGTTAGCCATAGTTATCATGTGGTTTCTCCTGTGCTCTGAGAATGTGCAAATACCCTCATGTGAGAAACACAGGCTCCCCGGGAGTTCACCGGGTGGTGTTAGAATGGTGCTCACTCAGAGTACTGTGTGTGCGTGTCCACTGTGAAGGAGAACTCCAACTGATCCTCAGAGTTTCGAAGTGCTTTCGGGAGACTGGGAAAGAGAAGGGAGGAGGACGTTCCCAGCTGAAACACAGTGTCCATGCCTGCTAAGCCACGTGGCTGCAGGGTGGAGTGGAAACTGCAGATAACCTTCTTGGGCTTGCTGTGCAAACTGAGGATTTTGGTTCTCATATAGAATGTCAGTGATTCTTTAGCTGACATTGAAAAAAAACTTTTAAAAATTTCAATCAGTGTGAAACCCAATAAATATTTATGTAAGTATATACTTACTTTAAATATTTAAAAGTTTCCTTATAAGCCCACCAGTAAAAACAGTATTTTGATAAAAGCAAAACTTGGCTTCTTTGGTTTTAGATGACAATGACTATCTTATAATGGCCTCAGTATCTAGTTGATTTCCAAGTTCTGTTTTGGTTTCATGGTGTCCAGAAGATCCTCATTCATAGAGATAACTCACGTATTTGAGAGAAAAAGATATATTGATAGTGGATTTTGCAGTCCCAGGATAATCTTATTTAGCTCATCCATATTGAATGAGGAATAATTAAAATTTTTTTTTCAATGCTGAATCACTAAGAGAATTTAACTACTGCTCAACAGCAAAGAAATTTAATTTGGGTGCAGTATACCAAATTATTGTAAGGTACCATTTTAAAGTCATCTCAGATACGACAATGTTCTGCTTAACCAGATACTCAGGGTTTATCTATACCCATGTTTATATAGTTTACCTGCAAGTTTAAGTTTCATTAAAGCCAATTTTCCTGCAGGTCGTGTGTGACCTTGCATCAAGAATGTGAGCTTGTTCTGCAAAATAGCATCCTGTATCATCAGCATGAATCTAACACTATATATAGGATCTGTATTTGGAAAAGTTCAAAACACTGATAAAAGAAATAAAAACATATCCAAATAAATGAAGAGATATTCTTCATTACAGTATTTTGATAAAAGCAAATAAATATCAGGGCGGCACCTGTGGCTCAAAGGAGTAGGACGCCGGCCCCATATGCCAGACGTGGTGGGTTCAAACCCAGCCCTGGCCAAAATACACACACACACACACACACACACACAAGCAAATAAATAAATAATAATATTCAATATACTTGAAATGTCAATTCTTTCTAACTTGTCTGTAAGAAAGTATGTCTTCATCCTAGTCTTAGGAACATAGGAATATTACCTTATATAGCAAAAGGGTGAACATTATCTTATGTGATAGCTGATGTGTTAAACAGATGGATTAAGGACAGGTATAATTAAGAATTAATAGAGATATTATTTTTGATCTTCTGGGTGGGCCCTGATATAGCCAGGTGATCAAGGTCAGCACCAGTGGTGATAAGTCATGTTGATGGAACGCACCCTTGCTATGGTGTGATGAAAATGGCACTTTACCCCTCTGATCTCCCTCTCAAACCCATAGACCTACTCTAATCATGAGAAAAAAATGCCAGACAAGTCCCAGTAGAAGGACGTTCTACAGAATCCCTAATGAGTATTTCTTAAAACAATAAGGTCCTTGAAACAGGGAAGGTCTGAGAAATTGTCACAGAGCTGAGGAGAAATGATATGATGATTTATCCTGATTGGGAATTTGAAACAGGAAAAGCACATTAGGTAAAAACTATGTAAATCTAAGGAAAATCAATACAGTGAGAAATTTGGATAAATTTATTTTTTAAAAAGTAATGTTCCTGGTTGGCACCTGTGGCTCAAAGTATAGGGCCCTGGCCACATATGCCACAGGTGGCAGGTTCAAACCCAGCCCCGGCCAAAAACAGCAAAAAATAAAAAGTAATGTTCTTGCTTGAACGATGTTATTGGAACATATATACAGGGCTGCAATAAAAACGGTCAGTGCAAAAAGTGCAAAAAACACTACTGTGTGCCTTAATTTCCTAAGGCTCAAAATTACCACAAAATGGGTGGGTTGAAATAATAGTTCAGGAGGTCACAAGTTAAAAACCAATGTGTCTGAAGCTCTGTACTCCCTCTGAAGGTTCTAGTGATAATCTTTCCTTGCTTTTCCCAGCTCCTGATGACTCCTGGGTTTCCTTGCCATTTTAGGGTTTCCAGATGGTTCTGCACATAGCCACCTTCCCTGCGTTTCTGTTTTATTCTTTGTTTGTTTGTTTATTTTTTTAAAAAGATAGAGTCTTAACTTTATCGCCTTTGGTAGAGTGCTGTGGCATCACACAGCTCATAGCAACTGCCAGCTCTAGGGCTTAGGCGATTCTCTTGCCTCAGCCTCCTGAGTTGCTGGGGCTATAGGCGCCTGCCACAACACCCGGGTATTTTTTTGTTTGCAGTTTGGCAGGGGCCAGGTTCAAACCTGACACCGTTGGTATGTGGGGCCAGCACCCTACTCACTGAGCCACAGGCGCTGCCTCTCTGTTTTATTCTTTTCAGTCTTTCTTCTTTTTTTTTGCGATTTTTGGCCAGGGCTGTGTTTGAACCCCCACCACCTCTGGCATATGGGCTAGTGCCCTACTCCTTTGAGCCACAGGCGCCACCTTCTTTTCAGTCTCTTTCTTGAAAGGACATCATCACTAAATTTACAGTCACCCAAATCTTGAATGACCTCATCTTGAGATCCATAACTTAAATACCTCTGCAAAGAGCCTTATTCCAAATAAAGTCCCTTTCTGAAGTTCCACGGGTTGATGTTTTTCTAGGAGCCACTGCTCCATCCATGTATACCACCAATATACATAAAATGTTTGACAGTCTGCATAAACATGGCAAAGGAAGCCAGCAGAAAAGCTTAATCTGTAGCGCTTTTGAATATATTTTTGGTTTACCATGTGTTGGAATTATCTTAACAATGATAATTATAATAATAATAGGAAATATGTATTGAACCCTTGACCATATGCTCTTCACTGATGTTCAGTGCCCTACATATATTCTCTTTTAATCTTTATATGCTTTTAACCTTGGTTTGTCAGCTATGAAATCAAGATACCAGAAGTGAAGAAACTTACCTAATCACATGGCTAGTAGATTTCAAACCTGTGTAATTGCATTTATTATAGGTAAAACATCATAAATGCAATATGTGTCAAACATTTGCCAAAGTTCTGAATCCCTCTGTGGAACTTTAGGGTTCTATTATATTTTAAGATGTAAAGCCATGAGGAGAGGGTTCCATTGAATGTTTTTTCAGCTTCTTGGCATCAAGAGTTATCATCCTTTTTGCTGGGAGTTTCTCGTGACAGAGCTCGACGGTGCTTTTTTGATTTATAGGATTTCAAGTAAGGACTTCTACCTTCATTATCCTGCTATCTTCCAATCTGCTCTTATCTTCTCTATCAAATTTCTGTTACCTCTGAAAATGATTTAAATTCTTGTTCAGGTTTCCTTCCAATAGAATAACCCTAACTCCCAACTCCACAACCACACATGTACATACATCCTTTTTTATTCATTTAATTGGTGTCTTTTTTTGAAGACTTAAAAATTCCATATTAACAACATAAAGACTTACAAATTCTCCTACAAGCAAATATAACATCTCTAGAGGCTTTTAAAATATGTGGATGTCAAGCAAATATATATGATGAAATAAGTGATTGAAATAGAACAATTAACAGATGGCACCAACAATTATATATTCATATCCCTGGCCAACAGCATTTGGTAGATATAATTACCTTACAGGTGTTAACTGCCCTTCATGGAATGAGGTGTCTCTGAAACACTAGAGAGGCCTGGTCACAAATTAGTACCAATTCCATCAACTCATTTTTTAAACAAGAATCAGAAAGGTAAATTCAGTTCTTGGAGTCATGCTTAGTTTAGAAAGAGTGAAATTTAAACAGAAGAGCAGCTGTGGTATAATCTCCACATTGATTGCTGGTGTGGGGGGAAAAAAACTCACATTAAAAGACATTTAAAGTTCACTCAACATTTGGAAGGTACAAAGTCCAAAAAGGCAATCATTTAGGAAAAAGGAAGCAGCTGTTATGATTTATTTCTTTGAGTTTTCAAGAATTACCTGAGCTTCATATGCAAAATAGATTCCAAAAAATGTGTCTGTGTAGAAAAATTTGTAGTTCTGTTTCTTTTATAGCCTTAAGAGTATTCTACTACCGTGAGAAGTAAAGATAATTTTTAACATTCCTGTTTTTAACGTTTTAATCATTTTGGCCAGAAATATTTGAAAACTTAGATAGTGCCCCCCCACACACACACAAACTTAGGTCATTCAAACATTGTCATTTTTATTTTCTATTCCTATAAAAAGTAAATATTTGGTACTTCCATTTAACATTATGTCAATTGCAGCTATTTGTCTAAAGAAGTATTAAATGAATCTCAGTCCCAACAGGTAACAATATTATTTCATTAAAATTGGAAATTCCCTCCCTTCTATTCTACTTTTGAGTCAGTTCTGAATCTTTACATTTGATCTATACTGAGCACCATAATTTTAATGCTTTTAATTTGGGTCAGTCTTCAATTTTTTCAAGTTATGTTTTGTAAATGTTGGTTGTTACTGTTTCACACAGTAATAGTTCTTAAACTATTTCAGAACTATTAAAACTTTTGCAAAGTTCTTAAACATAAGTATTACTCTTCTCGGATATTTTATTTGTTTTGGGGCAGTTATTATTACTCAATAAGTATTTTGATTGATTAATAATTCTATTTTAAATAACTATTTTCTAAAATGACTTTTCTTCTCTCTCAATTCTGTAGAAGAAAAAGAGAATGGACTTTTTTACTTTTTGTCCTCTAAAATTTGGGACAATCCTTTTATTCGTTCAGCATTTTACAACACACTTGTTGGCAACACAGTTAATAAAAGTAGAAGTTAAGTTATCCACCTAATATACCAAGTTAGTTTGCTATGGGGAAACAATTATTTTGCTATGGTCCTCTTTTTTTCCTATAATGAAAAGTTAGGCTTTTTTTAATAATAGAAATGTCATTTTAGTGAAATTTGCTGTAATTTTCTTTTAACCTTATATTCTCTGTGATAACAGTTAAAATTCAGTATGTGTTGAAAACTTAAAAAAAAAATAAATGCCAGCTTTGACATTTTCTGTTATCTAAGATTTTCTTCAACAAACCTTACACTGATTTTCTTCTGTTTCTTCTGCACTTCCGAATATTATACTTTTCTGCCTTGATTGTAATGAATATTTAATAAGTTTTTCTAGAAGCATTGCATGCATAAGATATGATCATCAATATACACCTTCATTCCCTCCCTGGTTTCTAGGGTTACGAGTTTGGTAATCCATGGTCATCAGAATACACCTTCCATGCTCCTTGGTTTCCAGGTTAGGAGTGTGGTAAGCTGTTAGCATTTGTCACAGATTGTCACATGGCAACAAGTATGCATTATCCTTTTGATAGAGTTCCAGTAGTAGGATTACTGTATTCAGAATAAATAGTCTGAAATTGAGATAAAGGTCTATGTTTAAGAAATACTCTTTTTTTACATTATAAACATTTATTTATAATGACATAATATTGAAGAAGATACTTCTTCCTTCAACATTGAGACTGGAAAAATCATTTTACTTTATTTCTAATACAGATATAAAGACGGGAACACTTCTGTGTGCTATAGGGAGCACTTAAATCTGTGCCTGATCTATAGTTGTTCCCTAATTCATGCCAGCTTTCATTAATTAATTCTTAAAATATTTCCATCGGTTCTATTAAAAAATAGAGGCTATCTAGTATCAGTATTTTAGAAGCTGTTCTCATAAGCATTGTACTTACTGATTTTCCATTACACTTAACCCCATCATAGTATTACAGAATCAATGTGGAAAGAAGAATAACCACAATTGAGAAAACTATATAAAAACAGAAGTCTTTCTCTTTGGGGATAAAGTCAATTTGGTCCTTGAGTAAATTTATTTTTCTACCTATTATTTTCTCATAGATATCTTTAGCTTATGCCCAGAAATAACTGCCAAAGTCACCAGCTCTATTAGAAATAAATTCTTTGAGAAAATATTTTCAAGCCTCTATAATATAGTTCTGAATTTTTTATTATACCTAAGGTATTTGATGAAATGTGTTTGAGCAGGAAGGTTAATATTCAAAATCTTTTCTATTTCAAGAGATTTTGCATTCTTCACCTGGAGAATAAAATTGGGACTGAAGAAACGGTCCATCCAAAAGAGAATATCATTTTTTTTTCTTTGAAATAGAATTTAAAGGAGCAACAAAGAAAAACTTGTAAGTTTTTAACGCATTTATGACTTGTCATTGGGGGGGAGGGGCTTTGTTCTGTGTTCATGCTAAAACTTTTTTTAAAGTATGTTTTTATAACCGGAGAGAGAACTCCATTAAGCATACCACATTAGCTTAGTAAATTTAATGTAATTACTAGATTATGCATTAGTCTAGCAGATAAGTGAAATTTAAATTTCCTCATGTTGTTTAATTTGTTCACCTAGTTGAAAAGAAAACCAGCTGATTTGTGCTATTATAGTATTTAAGTAATGCTTCCAGTTGTTCCACTGAAGTCTAAACAGAGCCTCACCTGAAAGATATCCAATAAATGAACTAGATTGGCAAATGTTATATGGGAAAGGAAATGCTACTGTATTTCTGAACTTCTGTAAAAGTCTTTGTACACAGTCCAGCTAAGAAGAACTGATGACGAAAAATTGAGAGGAAAATTCCCTTCTCAAATTTAAAACTACAGACTGTATAGACAGCAACTGAGAAATAAATGACTGATTTCTCATGTGGAAAAAGGTTAATTATGGGGGTGCCCTCGGGATCAATTTTACAATCTCTTACGGCTTGTATTACAATCTATTAATGACATAGGACAGAAGCTGGATTTGTTTTGCTGATGTCATCATCTTATTTATCATAGTAAAAACAGGGATAGATAAGAACATAGCTAATATAAAAAGCAGATATGTTTTAAAATTCAGAGGCCATTGTAAATATAAAAACCAAACAATCTGTCTCAAACTTAGCTGTTTTGTACTTGTACGTTGATGGCTTGGGAGAAATTGATGAAGGAAAACATCTCAAGCTTTATTGTTCCTATATGACGAGAAATTATGTGAAATTCGACATTCTTGTTATTTCTGACTTATGTGTTCTGTGAAAGGCTACAGTGAGCTGTACTCCCACCACTGCATTCTAGCTTAGGTGACAGAGTGAAAAAGCTGTATGTTGTATCTATATTTTATAACCTTTTTAATATATGTTATTTTCTGTTATATTCACATCAGCCATGAGAGCTTGCAAGATAGATATTAGCATTCCCATTTTATTGCTAGAACAAAGTTTCTATAAAACTTTAGTGTGGAATTTCTTTCTTTACTCTTCTCATGAATCTAAAATGGATCTTATTATATACTAGGTACTTCCTAATTTTATTATAAAAAATAAAGCTTTTCTTTGATAAAATTATTACTGTTGTGGCTCTTTACCTTTTATCTTTTGCACATTTCTATCTGAGTATGTTTGGATTGTGCCAGAGAGACCCACGTGGAAACATGAAGGCAGGGTGGTCGCTCCCAATCATGTAAGTTAGCACCGAGGGTGTTTCCTGGAAGACTGCCCTAGGAACTGAGTTTTGAATGTCTTTCGTGTGAGCCAGAGGCCTTGTGGGAGAGGGTGCTTGACTTAAACACCAAGAGTCTGTGTTCATTCAGAGGCCCTGAGCTGGTCAGGTTGAATGGAAACTTGGAGGATTGTGAGATGTGGAGAGAGGTACAGGCCCATTAGCCAGAACATGGCCAGAGTGTGGCATTGGTTATGCACTGTGGATGTTCCATATTATCCTGAATGTGCCAGGGAGCAGAGGAGCCACATGACGAGATTGCATCTTCAGAATATCACTGGGGGGAGTGATTGTTATTTAATTGTTTGCAGTCATAAATTAAGACATATAAATAGGTAGTGACTGAAGAAAAAGACACGTTGACATGGATACCACTTCTGCTTTCCTGTTCCTCTGCTCGTGCCTTTATCTTGCTGGGTTTTCTGGACTGCTCTCTGCTCTGCCTCTGGGGCCTCACGCCGAGCTGTCTATCTGGAGTACTCCCCCAACGCCCTGAGGAATCAACTCTTCATTTTCATCCTTCAAAGTGTAGCTCACATGGTTTTTCTTCAAAGAAGCCTTGCTTGATGGCTCATTTTCAATCAAGTCTTCTTTGTTATGTTGTCTTAGTTCTTTGCAGTTTTCCTTTATAACATTAATCACAATTTTACACAAAGAATATGTGACACTATATGTATACACACACATACACACATATATGTTGTGATATGAAGGATAGTTTTGCATGATGTGTGTTACATATATGTGTGTTTATATATATATGTATATGTTGGGGATTATACCGCTCCTTCTCTGGGAGTTATTTTTCAAATACACAGAAGCATCTGTTTACTTGTACTTAAAAATGATCTTGCCAAGGCAGGAAAATTGCTGTATGTATTTACAGTAATCCTTCAGAATATAGAAGGAACTGGTTCCAGGACCCCTACAGACCAAAACCATGGATGCTCATCAAGTCCCTTATATAAAAAGGCACTCACGGTATTTGCATATTGTCTATGCACAATCCTCTCACATACTTTAAATTATCTCTCAATTACTAATAATGCCTAATACGATGTAAATGTTATGTGAATAGTCATTATCCTATTTTTTTTTGTAATTTTCAATTTCTTCCAAATGTTTTCAGTCTGCTTTTGATTGACTGCACAGAGGCAGAACCCACAAATACTGAGGGCTGTGTGTGTGTGTGTGTGTGTAAAAGAAATTATGTGTTGGCACAAAAGACACTGCTAACACTTGGTGTAATTTTGTCTAGTTTCCTTCTTCTGTCTCTGTACATATATGTATTGTATTTGCAGGAAGTTTTGTGGAACAATGCCATAGATACATTTTGCATCTCTCTTTGTGTGTGTATTGTACTAAGAATATCTTAGTTATATATAATACTAAGAGTGTTTTCTAGTGTAATTAGAAACAGGAAGGCAGATAGAACCCAATGGAAAGACATTAGTTAGGATGCTACTTTATTCTAAATAAGACCTCAGAGTTGTGAGGAAGGATGATTTCAGAGTAAGAAATGGTAAAATTTGGAGCTTTATTTCCATGTACACGTGTGGAAGAGGGAAAAGCTAGTATATCCAGGATGACTCTCAGGTTTGAGGAGTGGGGTAGTGACTATAAGGAAAAGGAGATAGGAAAGGCGAATGCAGTCCCTGGTATAACTCTGAGATGCCTCTAAGAAATCAAACTGCATTTACCCGGTGAATTAGGCTTATTTTAATTCACCAACGAAGTGAAAGCCAAAGAATATGGCCTCTGACTTCTGTGTGCTAAACTATATTTAGCTTCCATGTTAGAAAAGGCTTAGTGAATTATTAAGGTATATTATGACTCCTCTTCCCCTGGAGGTCTTTTCTAAGTACTCAGAAGCGTTTGTCCACTGTGTTTTGAAAAAGAATGTGCCAAGGCAGAGAAATTGCCAGCCCAGACAACCTGTCAAGAATTTTTCCAAAGCTCCTAACCTGTGACGTACTTGTTTTTATGTTGACTCTATCATATGCTTCTAGTGCATCACAGTTTTTATAAACAAATGTTTTCCCTTTGCAAATTTCAATAAGAATTCATTGAAATTTACTTAAATATAGTCTCTCTGTCATAAAATTGAATGCCAAGATTTCATACTGATTTAAAGTATTATTCTTTGATACCTTATTTTCTTCTTAATGTGTTTTCATCCAAGAAAGTTATATGATAATACACATTTCAAGACTATATACTTTAGTCTTGAATGTAGTTATTTTTGTATATGTTTCCCATTTTCTTTATTAAGTTTCTCTTCAGTATGATCGAGCTAAGTGCAGAAGCAAAAGTTTGGTGTCATTAAAATGACACACACATTAAGAATGGTATATCAAAAGGTTCAAATGTTACATGAAAGTCAAGTTCTAAACTTCAGATATTTGTTGAACAGATCCATAACTGCGTATCACAAACACCTGTCTATCTTGTCAAGATTTACTCCACTATTCTTGCTCAGCTATGAACTGTGACTGTAGTAGTAACTTTAGAAGAATAATTTAGTGAAGCTGTAAAACCTTTATCAGTACTCCCATCTTCACAGGTCAAATTGAGCATTCATTCACTCATTTATACATATGCCTTCTATGTGTTAGACGTCATACTAGTTTATGGATATAAAAGAATAGAATGGAAATTAGAAATTCCCACAGTCCACTAGTACAGACAGGCATATAAACTGGTGATTTGAAATGATAGGTACACAGGGCCGTGTAGTAGGGTAAAGGACATTGGAAACTAAGAAGAACGGAGGGGAGGAAGGGGTATTAAGGATAAAATCTTACCTATCAGGTATACTATGCACTAATTTATTGATGGGTACATGAATAACCCTGACTTGAGCACTACACAATTCATCTCTGTAACAACAACATTTGTACCCCCTCGACATTTCGAAATAAAAATAAAAATGTATTTATATAAGACCTATGATACCAGTGTCACCAAGCATTAAAAATGCATCTAACTGAACAAGGAGAAGACGGGAGATCAGAGACAGAGTCAGGGAGACTACCTGAGTCGGTGATGTGAAAGGATGATTAGGAAGAGCTAGCCAGAAAGGAAGACTGAGTGAGAAGGGGTGGCTGTCCTGGAAGGAAACGCATTTTATCAGAGAAAATAGCAAGAACAGAATTATGGAGTTAAGAGAAATGCTTGTGGATGTGGAGAACTACAGGTAGTTTGTTATTCCAGAAATAAGAGGTAGGCAGTGGCAAGACAAAACAGTGAAAAGGTAAGCACAGCCTGGATCACTGATCACTACATACTTCGCTAAAGAATTTGGTCTTTACCCAATAGGTCAGTGTCAAGAAGAGTATAATGCAAATTGGAAAACATAGGTATGATATTGAATATGTAGCTGAAACACAAAGCTGAATTTCAGTTTAAAAATGACTATTTCATATCATAAAATTGTGTCATTAATAGCATCTTTTATTGTTACTTGTATGCAGATTTAAGATAAATGTTCTGAGGTACATCTTAAGTTCTGGAACTGCTCTCTGTGTTTTCCTGATCTTTACCTCCCTCTGTTTCCTGTAACTTAGTGGAATGCTAACTCACACATCTCTGAAAATGAGCCCTATCAAGTATTTGGTGACTGGCAGATTTGGATGTTTGCTAACCAGAGTTAGCAGGGAGATATTTTGCTGGAAAGTACCTTTGTCAAACTAAGAGTCTATATTAGGACTATGTTAAGAGTTATGTTGGGAAACTTGTCTTACTCAGAACCTAGAGGGTTAAATATTTTATCTTAGGACATTACAATAAAACTATATTTTTATATACTCTTCAGTTGAATGAAAAAAAATTACGTTTTCATGTTTCGTTGCAACATTGGATGTTTTTAAATATGCCTACCAATATGACATCAATTACCCTCTCTAAAGAATATATAAACCCACTATATATGGACATAGATCAAACTTGAAGCAATTCTGTCATCTTAAATCTTTCCGATCCTCAAAACCAAGTTGGAGATATATTGGTTCTGATGTGATAGATTTAGACTATTCAATGAATTGAACATATTGCTGATATTGGGCTATTAGGACATGCCACTTGAAATCTTTGAAATGGGGTTAAGTAGCATGATCAAGGTCAGTAAGAAATGCGATGATCTCAACCTTCATTGTGAAAACCCACACGAGCTTGTTCCCCTTGACTGTCAGCATACCTCAGTGCAGAAGGCAGGCTTAGACTCACTGCCTATTTCTTTACTATCAACACTGAAAATACATGATTAGATGCACAGTTTTTATTATTTTCTTCAACATTAAATCAAGATCAGAAGTATTGTGCTTGACTCTTGGCTTTTTTCAAATAAATAAAATATCTGCATTGACATTTGAGTTTTATTTAATTCTTTTTTCAACATGCCAACTTTCCCTTCTGCACAAAGTATCCGTGTTCTTCCAATGTTGAACTTACTGCCTCTTTCCTGCATTTGTAGTCCTTGTTCTCTGGTATATCTGGTACCAGGAGTTACAAAACTTTTTGCTCTCCAGTTTATTCCGCACATCTATCAAGACCATATCCTCTGCACATCAGTGGTTTGATCAACTGTAAAATGAAATGTCTACTACCTCTTCCAGGAGACAGGAATGGATTGCCTTTCCACATGGTATGGCTCCCCCATGTAGACATTATACAATGTTAAACAGTGTTCATTGATGGAGACATTTTGCCAGTAGCTTTTCATGATTCTTTGAGTGCGTAATATTTGTCAATTTGTCATTAATTTTCTCTTACAAGCTTCTTAGAAATAGTGTGGATACACATGGCTTTGCTTCTAGGAGAATCAATTTGAAGTCCCCATTTTCCATCCCTTCTCATCTTTGGTGACTGAAGTTATCCCTTTCATCATGGAAAACATTATTTTACTCTTGTTCTGTAAAAACTTTTGTTTGTTTACTGCTGAGATTTCTGAGCTTATTTTAAAAACAATGGAAAAGTGAGTATATTTAAATCACTATCTGAAAGTATTTTCTTACATGGTACACTGAGATCTAGCTATTAAAGAATCACAACTTAAGTACTTGAAACTTCAGAATCCGAGTTTTAAGTATTTGAGTTGCACTCCATTTTCCCCTCTCTTTGTCACTGCTTGTTCTAGCACAAAGAGATTCACATTATGTTTTGACATTTGACTCTAGTAAAGGACCTGACACCATTCACCACTATTTTTAGGCTTTGTTGAACCCATTCTAAGACACTGGTACATTTTTAAATTATTTCCATATAGCAACAAGAGAATATCAATTTAAAATCACATTTGATATAATGACAGTTTTCCTTTGGGTAGATCAAAAAGATACTTGTACTCCAATATTTGTCAAAGTACATTTCACAATTGCAAAGATAGCGAATCCACCTAAGTGCCTATCAATTCATGAGTAGATAAAGAAAATGTTGTAATACTTAGTTTATACCCATAATAGAAGATGAATACCCACTATTCAACACCTCTTATAACTGCAGACGTCAATGAGACTTAGTATTGCAATTTTAATAAAGATTTTTTTTTCCGTTCTTGAAATGTGTAAGTGCAGACATTTTTTGGCACCCTCTGTATATAACATGGAGTATTACTCTTCTATAAAAGGTAACGAAATGTCATTTGCAGCAACTTGGATAGGACTGGGAACCATTCTCCTAGTAGCTCAGGAATGGAAAAACAATCACTACGTATTTACACTAACAAGTAGAAGCTAAATGATAGATGTAAGAGTTATAAAGTGATATAATGGATATTGGAAACTAAAAAGGGAGAGGGTGGGAAGTGGGGTGATGAATGAAAAACTACCTATCAAGTACAAAGGACACTATTCTGGTATTAGGCATGATAAAGCCCTGACTTCAGCATTACAGAATTCATATACATAACAAAAACACTTGTATCCTATTAATATTTTGACCTAAAAATTATGTAGAAAATAAAACTAAAAGCACATTTAGCATTTGTACACAATGCACACACCTTAAAAATAACACAAATAAGACAACTGGACTAGCACAATTGTTGTGGCAGTTTTGAGCCGTTATTAATGTAATAATTATTAAGAATGTAATAACTGAAAAAAATCATTAATCTTATATGTCAAATTTCTGAAATGTGTAAAAGAACAAGCATGGGAAGTACTGAATTCATTAGTTTTCCTGATGCTATTTCATAAGCTGTTTTTTAATAGCATAAATTAAATGTAACTTGCTGCCCATAATAGTTGTTTTAATTTTTTTTAATCTTCTAGTTAATTTTAATCCTTTTCTGTGTGCCATGAGCTAAATGTTTGTGCTCCACCCCCTTCAAATAAGAATTCATTATGTTGAAGCCCTGGTCCTCAGTATAAGATATTTGGAGGAAGGGGCTTGGAAAGGCAGTAGGTTTAAATAAGGTACAAGGATGGGGCCCATGATGGAATTAGTGTCCTTCTCCCTAAGAGAACTGAGCTTGGTCACTCTCTGTGGTTGGTTGAGAACACAAACAAGCAGGAGGCAGTTGTCTGCAACCAGGAAGGAATCACTTGAGTGAATCTGTCAAAGCCTACCCTGATCTCACACTTGCAACCTTGAGGACTGGGAGAAATACATTTTTCCTTTTTAAAGCCACCCAGTCTATGGTAATTTACAGTAGTTCAAACAGAATGAGACACTGTAGATTAATTTTTATGTATCATATCTTATAGTTTTCAAATTTCTTAATGTAAACTCTGTACAGTGGTAGAAAGAATATTGTTTTTGTATCTATCAAACTTGAATTTGAATTCTGCCCAGACTCTCAATAAGTTATTCAGTTCCCTCCTACTCTCAGGTTTCTCTTTTATAGAATAGAGGGGGAAAAATACCTACCTTTTAGAGTTTTTGTGTATAGTCAATAAAATGATAAAGGGAAAATACAGGATCACCATAGAGTTTACGTGCAATTCAACTTAGACAACTATTTTAAATTGCACACAAACTTTATGACCACTCTGTAGATAACATAGCACACAGTACTTAATTTAGATGCCTGCACTATTTTTGTTGGCACTAGATATAATAAAAAATATATATTTTTTTTCTTCTTTTATCTTATTGAGTTTTAATTGAAAATGTTGGTTTTAGCATTTTTATTCACAAAAATGATTGCATTCACTTGTTATTTTAGCAAAGAAGGACTAAACTTAGTACAATTTTTTAAAAGTCTATATTGACACTAAAACAATACAGGCACTTAAGAATGTACTTAGCAATAACTAATTATGAGGGATAATTTTTCCTTGTGTTTTTGATATTTTGGACTTCAGTTCAGTTTTGGCTTAGCCCAGCAACTTCGAGAAGAAGAAGCAGTTGAGAGATCACTATCAGATCCATGTAAAATTAAAAGAAAATTGCAATAATGAGATGTTGACAAATGAAATCAGATTGTGTCAAGGAGAAAATTGAAGCCTCTTATGGCCCGGTCCCTGGCATGTCCCCATGTCCGGGGCTGCTGTTGTGCTCAGCAGGAAATGTCATCTTAATTATGCCTTCGATGTGAGGCCCTGTCCAGAGATGAAGATCCCGGGTGAGGGAATCAGCTTTTCTATTGGAAAAGCTTGAAAATCCCCATTTGCCAAATTGTCACAAGTATTACGATTTAAAAGAATATTTTAAACCACATTTTTAAAAGAAATACAAGGAAATAGTATGTGTATAAATTAAGGCCAATTGATGTATTATTAACATTTTTACTATTTGTTTCAGTTTTTGACAAAATAACTGATCATTCCTTTATTTAAAATTATGTACTTTTTTACTTAAACATGGATAATGTTTAAAGACATTTGAACTAATACTATTTATTTTCTCTCATTCTTTGCATTATGTAGCTTTGGGCTGAAGAACTTAATATATCTTTCTGCTTTAGGGGAAAGGTTTAAAGTATTTTTAAAATCTGTCTCTCTAGTGTACTTTATTTCTTGATGAATCAGAGAAATGAATTAAACTTTCCCCTGCAAAATGGATTCAAAAATTCATTCTGGAAGTATATTAAAGAAAAAAGGAAAGGAAGTAAAATTGTCACATTCTAAGTGCTATCTACTATATTTTCATGATTTTTCTTAAAGCCCTCCATCTGTGCTATAAATCATTTCTAAAAACAGACAAAACATGTATACTTGTGAGCCATCAGTATTCTTAATTATTTAAGTGTAATTACATGAATTGCTTAATTTGATTAAATTATCAGAACATATTAGTAAATGTCTAGATAACGCTGCCCTATATTTAAGACAAGTAATTACAATTTCAGAATAATCCAAAAATTAACTAATGCAGATATTTCTTTAAATTAAATATACTTTTAAAGAATTCGTAACAATGTACTTTTTATTTGGTACTCAGGTGTAATACCAAATTCTTCTATTATATTTGCAGAAAAAATAATAGACTATTGATATTTTTAAAAGGCATTAAAGAATACTGGAATATTATAAATAGCTACAGTTTGATCATGACATTTAGGTGCTGGAAATGTCCTTGACCTCTCATTTGTATAGAAGATAAATAAACAACAAAACCTTTGAAAGAATTCTCTCTATAGCTTTACTTGCAAAATAAGAATTCTTGAAATGTTCATTACTAATGTTTACTGATATATTGAAACCTCGCTTGTAGAGAAAAAAGATAGTTTGCATTCGTGTGTAAAAAGGAGTGGGTAGACCCAAGGGATTTGGTTTAGTAGAAAAGCTTTATGTTCAGCAGCATTGTTTTTTTTATTTTGTATAGTTTTCTATTGTTAGATTTCTATTAGATTTTACTGTTTTTATTTCAAATTAGGTGTTTGCCCTAGTGCTGTATACATATATTCAGCAAAGACTTGAATGTGGGCAGAATAATCCAAAAACCTTGCTTTCCCTTTAAAATTATTTAGCTTCATATACTGAAAATTAAAATCAAAGCTTTTTCTTTGTACATAGGGAGTAGAAGAGCAATAAATAATCACAGTCCCTTAATTGAGTTTGGAGAAAGAAAAATAAAATAAACAAATCTTTTCAAAACATTCAAGGGTTTTATTTTTATAAGTTATAATGTGACTAGACTACTAATATAAAACAATAAAATTAATAGCCACATATTCACAATATTTGATGGTAATATTTTAAACATTCTACATGTAGCATCTTATTTTATCCCTCATTAAACTCTATAGGATAGGTACTTTTTTCCCTCATATTATGGATTTGGAAATGATGTATATGAATGTTAAGTAATTTACACTAAGTTACCTGTAGTCTGGTTCCATAGCCCATTTCTTAACCTAATTATATATGGTGTTTTCAACAGTGGAGAGCTCTGGCCTTTCATTGTGGCTGTACATGGTAATTTAAGACATCTATCATGCAGAAACACATAGAGACAGGAAATACTCTTGTGAAACTTGTTGCAGGCTACATGTGATAGTCAAGTGGGTAAAATTAAAAACAGTGCATGCTGGGACTTGCCCCCAGGAAACAAAGAACACAATTGACAGTAAACTCTGTTTCAGGCTTCCAGTAAAGAAGAAACTAACTCTTAGGGTCTCTATACGCATGAAAAACAAGTTTAATGTGCATTTATTGGCATCATCTGTTCTATAGCGTAACCTAAAACAAAATCAGTTGTTTCTGAATTAAACTCAAATTATGCAGAACATCTCATTTTTAAGCTAGACTATCAAATAATCTAAGACACCTAAGCTCTGTTCTTCCTATATACTATGAAAATAACATCATTGACTTCAAGGATTTGATATTTTCTTTTCAAAACCTTTAGATTTTCTAACACCTCCTTTAGGGTAAAATTGCTTAAAGTTAATATATTTGTGGTTTAGCACCGAAAAAGAATCAAGTGAAGTGGTAAATATGTTTTTTGCCCTGGAGAAACCTGCTCTCTATTTGAGAAAATAAGAAAAAAAAGAAAAAAGCATTGGAAGATCAAAAAACAATAAAAGAGAGTTCAGAATGAATACCTTATTAAACACTTTAAACTAGTATGATGTTTGTAATGGATAACTTGGTTAAAGTACTTGTCAAATTTTTGTCTTTAAATGTACTCTTTCTTCTGTCAGATTTTCCACTTTTGGAAAATTTCAAAGGTCTACAATAACCTTTTCTTCTCCTCTCAGTTGATTTCACCCAGTAATTTGACATTTTTGTTATTCAAATTAAAATCTTTTCTTCCTAAGCATTAAAATTATGTTAAGGTATTTTCTACAATATCCGTCTGGTCAGTTGTTTAAATCTCATTTTATAACTAAATTCAGATGGAAAATTTTATTGGTGGCTTTTCTATTATTAAAGAATGACCTTCAGTTAGCAAAAATATGTAGCTCATTTCTAGCACATGTGCCAGGGACTTAACTGATTGGAGAAAATACAGAAATACATTTCGTTATATATTCATCCAGTCTGTCATATTTATTGAGCAATGATCATGTGCCAAATATTTTAGTTTGGGGAGTCAGAAAATAATAAAGAAAAAATAAATATAAATAATATTAGATAGCCATAAGTGCTAGGGAGAAAAATGAAGAAGTAAATCAGCTTTGGAGTTTAAATAAGATGTTCTAGAAGAGCGTCATTCGGAACATTACATTTGAGTAAAGCTCTGTAGGAGGGGAGGAAATGAGGCAAGTGGCTGTCCAGAAGAGCATTTTTGGCAGAGAGAAGAGCAAAGCTGAGCCCCTGACTGAAGCAAGAAATGTGCTGGCATGTTTGAGTGGAGCAATAGGAGGAGAGACAGAAGGTATAGTACCTACAAACCCTCTGCCAGGGTGCCACGCTCACTGACCTAAGTGGGCAGTCATTGTGTGACGGAGGAAGTAGGGCTCTTTTCTATTTGATTTGGGGCAGTTTCATGAATTGCAGGACCCGATGGTAATAGCCATGATCCAGAAGGTCATTGGTGGAAGTCAGAACTAAGTGGATATTCTGTACTGCAGAGAAAGTTAACTGTTGAAGGAAAACAGTTAGGTGAATCAAAAGATTTCGGAATAATGGAGTTATTTCAGGAGATGAGGAAGACTGTGTGGAGGGCAAGCTAGGGATCGGCATTAGCTCAGATTTGGAGATTTTTTTTGTTTGTTTGAGATAATCAAAAGTTGAGGCATTTGGTAGGCAGCTGGTTATATAGAAGTCTGCGCTTTACGGAGAAGTCTAGTTGGAGATTAATTTTCAGAAGTATTTATTTTCCCCAAGCACATTTTGCTCCACCTGGGATTAATGAATGGTACAATAGAGAATGAATGGCAGAGTGAGTGGAAATTCTTCTCTAAAATGGAACAAAGACGCTCTGCTACTCTTTTATTTCTAAAGGTTCTTAAATGAACTCTGACGGTTTGTGAACCCATCCTAGAAAAGGGTCTACATATCTCATTGCTGAAGATCACCATGGTGACCTTCAAAGTGATGCACCGATGCCACTGCCTAGTTAACCCCTTCTCGGAACTCTTTTTCTAGAATGACCATAAGAGTGGTCCACATCATACAGCACACAGAAGCACGCAACAACAATAATGAACGCCACTTAACAACAACTGTTGCCCATTGACAGCTGTGAGACACTGATACACCAAGGTTTGAAACCTTGCCACGTTGTTTGTAGTGTTGCCCATATAAGCATGCAGGGGCAAGTTTGCGAACTTCGTTGTCAGACCTTATGAGACGAAGGCTCTGATGGTCATTCCAGAAAAAGACGTCTAAAGTTGCTTTGAAGGGTAGAACTGGTGCTGACATCAGTGCGTAGTTTCCATAGGATTTTGAAGGTGCCTGTTGTGATATTCTGCAGTGAGGTGCGGAGCACTTTTGCTGGAATGAGCTCATGAACTTAAGTGTCAGACTACGAACTTACTGCTTTCACAATGAAAAGTATAGTTATCCTCTGGGAAAGAGCTTGATTATAACTTCCATGATGAAACATCTTACTCTTCCTATCGTATGAGTTTTAAGGTTTCATTTCCCTGTTTGTTCCCATAGTGCTTTATTCTTACCTCGTCAAAACACAATTTACCCATTTGTGGGCCTGTACCTTCATCCCGTTTGAGCTTTTCATGAAAAGATGTTATGTCTTACTCATCTTTGAATTTCAAGCAACTGGGCTGGCCCATTTGTATTTACTTGCTAAATATTTGATAAAGATAATTGTTTTGATAACTAAATGATCTAATAGGAACTGACTTTGTAGTTTATTCTATGTTTTTTAAATCTATATGCTGCAAAAGTATTAACTAACTTTGACACTTATTTATTCAGTTCTATGTATTCAATACCCGGCTTACGTTAAACTATTCATCTCTATGTATGGCATAGTTTCTGATTTCAAGTTTACATATTTCTGTCAAGGGACCTGATCACACAGACTCAAAAATGAGCGGAACACTCTGTGCATTAAATGCCTGAAGAGAGGCACAGATAAAAGTCAAGAATTAGAGGCCACTTACCACACCATCAGGCTTTCTGGCTAGATTTTTCACTGGGAGGATAGTATATTGCAACTGGTTTTTGAAATTCTTCACTGGTGAGATCTATAAGGGAAATTTATTCTAATTAAATGGAATGAAATAGACAATGGTACATACTTTGGACTAACTACATTAGTTTTGATATCTGATGAGTAGATTGGCAGAAATGTAAGGCACTGGGAGAAGACATCAGATAAACTTGGGACTGTCTTAGGAGATCTTTCAGTTCTAGGACAAAGGATTCCTATATTTGTTTAACCCAGGAAATAAACAGGTCTGTAATAGACAAGTTATTTAATCAGAATTGCCCTTTGGATAGTCTGGGTGAAGAATGCATTGGAAATATCGGTAGCAGTGAGAATTCCTCAAAGTTGAAGTGAAAGAAAATTAGAGCCTGAATTAAAGGGCCAGAGAAACACTAAAGATCTTATGAAGTCATGTACTAAATAGATTTGGTGACAGATTAGGGACTTCGTTGGGATCAGAGGAGCCACGATAACTTCAGGGTTTTAGTGTGCAGGCTAAAGCCCTTTAATAGAGGCAGAAACGTTAGAATGAGGTGCTCTGGAGAGGAGGATGGTAGTGAATCTTCTTTAAAACGATATTGTATGTACATGGAGATCTACAGGCAGTTTGAAATTCAGAGCCAGAGTTCAAGCGATGGGTTAGAACTGGTGATAGAGATCTGGATATGGAAAGAAAGTGATTACTGAAGTAGCATGTGAAAAGAACATAAAGTACTTCCTTAGTGCTTTTATACACTTACACATTTTCATCTTTGTTTACTATTCCTCTGTGAATATGTGTACAGATTAGGACTTTCCCCATAATGCTTCAGAATGTAGTCTTAACCAGGAAAGTAATCTCCTAAATTGCTATGTGTTCAGTCAGCATCCATGCCCTCCTGTACAACCATTGAAAGATATTAGTAGATTTTGATAAAAAATAACTTCATCAAATGTCTTCCGTAAAGTATTTAATGATGTATAAGTTTGTATAGTTTAAGGGATCTTCATTTTATTTCAAGGCCAATATAAAACACACTGGAAAATTTGACTGCCATATAGACTGGTCCAGGCAGTCCACGGTTTAAAACTTATGGTTGAATCTCAAATGTAAAAAAATGAATTCTTCAGAATGCAGCTCAAGATGAATTGCCATTTATGTGTGTGTGTATGTATGTATGGTTTTCATGCCTTCATATCTAGGACTTCTAGTACCCAGATCTCTGGGTCATAATCAATTAGAATAATTGACATGTTTTATTAGGAAAAATGGTAAAATAAAACCATAATAGTACGTGAAAAAGCAAAAGTAGGATTTTAAAGTTGGAAAATATTATCCTTCCCTAATGTTTATTGAGCGAATAGATGTTTACTCATTTTTTTCTGGACAATCTCAGATCTTAAAATTAGTGAACATAAAAAATATAGCAGTATTTTAAAACTTTTAAAGAGAGGATTTTCATAAGCCAAGTTTGGTAATAAATTGTATCATCACTAACTTTAAAATGACCATATTTATTCTTTTAGTAATTAAAATAATTATCATCATTCCTTTATCTCAAAAGAGATCATGAATCTTCAATGTAAAGATGGGCTCAGATTTTCCAGGTGAAAGTTAAGAAGTTCATTATTATCTCTGTGAATGTCCTAATTTATAAATGAGCTGAAGCAAATAATCCTTGCAAGTTGCCTATGTTAATTATAGGCAGGTTTCCTGAGGTCTTGTAATTCTTTTGGTCACATTTTTGCTGTGTTTACTGTCTCAATGCTTGTTGACGAGCTGATTCATGTTTTAGTGCAGTAAATGGGTTTTATTCATCTGGAGGAATGAGTGTAAAGAGGTCAGACCTTATAATCACACCAGCACTGCTAGTATGTGCAAGCCATATATCGCCTTTTAATTTAATCTCTGAAAAATGTACAGGGATTTCTGCAGCTAAGCTGTACAAATCGATAAAATTTATAATCAAGGCTGTCTAATCCCTAACCTAATATAAAACTTCACAACTATTGATTATATGTGAGGGATCCGCAGGCTGTTAATCATGCATGAAAGCACAGAATGAATGGTAGCTTCAGAAAAGGAAATGGACAAATAATTATCAAGCCTGCAGTCCTTATCTGTCTTTGTATATCCTGAAGCAAGCGTGTTACCAGGCATTTACATTGTATAAAACCAAATGCTGTGTTAAAGTGTATCAGTAGCCTTGTTTGCTTTTGAAACCTATATGGTATAGACTATTTCTATAATTTAGACATTTTCTCTTTTTTCTCCAGGTAAGTGAGCAAAAGCGAATTAGTCTCTTTGATAAGTTTTGCGTAAGAATGAAAGAAGTTGGTGTGTTTGAAATCATAATCTTTGACTCGGCGCCTGTGGCTCAACAGGCTAAGGCGCCAGCCACGTACACCTGAGCTGGCAGGTTCGAATCCAGTCCGGGCCCGCCAAACAACAATGACAGCTGCAACCAAAAAAATAGCCGGGTGCTTTGGCGGGCACCTGTAGTCCCAGCTACTTGGGAGGCAGAGGCAGGAGACTTGCTTGAGCCCAGGAATTGGAGGTTGCTGTGAGCTGTGATGCCATAGCACTCTA
>CAUYON010054659.1:0-10028 GCA_963573935.1 Arctocebus calabarensis
AGTCTCACTTTATCGCCCTGGGTAGAGTGCCGTGGCGTCACACTGCTCACAGCAACCTCCAGCTCTTGGGCTTAAGCGATTCTCTTGCCTCAGCCTCCCTAGTAGCTGGGACTACAGGCGCCTGCCACAGCGCCCGGCTACGAGGCCGGGCTTGAACCCGCCACCTTCGGTATATGGGGGCGGTGCCCTACTCGCTGAGCCACAGGAGCCACCCCCTTCAAAAATCTTTCTTTTGCTTCTCCTACCTGATGCAGTAGTCCTAGGGGCAGGGCTGCACCTGCAAGTGCCAGAAGGAGGGATAATTCCTAAACAAGAAACTGTAACTATGTTTTTAAACCTTATGTTAGAACTCCCAAAGGCCTGATGGGGGGCAGGTTGTGTCTTCACCCTACCTGGCAAAATTGTGATTAACGGTGAATACAGCTATACTGCCTGGTGGTAGAGATAACCCACTAGTTTGGCGTCTGGGTAACCCGCCCCCGTCTGAATGGGCGTGGACTGAAGCTGGCATTGCTAGCATTGCTGCCTGCAATCTACACCAGCACTGTGGGGTTCTACTGCCCCTTCCAAAGGTGGGAAGGTTTGAATATTCATGGAGAGAAGGAAGATTAGTAGCGGGAGGTAAAGAAATGAATAACTGGGTTATAATGGGAGGAAAATCCAATATGACGTTAACACCTCAAAAGAGGCTCTGAGTAAGAGATGCCCTTGTCGCTCAGCTCCACTGTACCGGACACTCGAAGGCTGGAACTACGTGCCTGTAAACAGCACTCCTTCTGGAATCTGGCGAGACTGCAGGGGAGTCTGCAAACTGGAGTGGCCTCACCCTGGGAGACATTCATGCAATTTGAAAGACTGGACTAATTTTTCATAATTGAATGCGATTGAAAAATTAGTCCAGTCTTTCAAATTGAATGAGATGCTAGCAATGTGGCAATATCTTTTGAGTGATGTATTCTTTCACTGTAAAGGATCATGCTTGAAAACCAGGGAGCGGCCTGTGATACAAGGAGATATACATATATGTTTTCATCCTCCGTTCCTGGGGCATTCTCGGATAGCCTCGTTACAGTCCTTTGTTATAATGTTGGGGTGCTTTAGGCCTCAGAAGCAGGCCTCAGGAAACAGAATCTCAGGATTCTAATCTGATTATGGCTCAAAAGATCCCACTCAAGAGGTCTCACCCACCTGTACTCTGGAGGCAGGAATGCTGTGCAGAGAGGCCAGTAAGAATCTAAGCAGACAGGCCTTGTCTGGTTTAGAGCTTATCCTTTTTTTCCAATTGCATGTTGACAGAATTGTCCGTGCTTCGAACATGGATCTCCAATGAAGTCTCCAGAAAAGGTCCAAAGAACAGGCTTTGGTGAGCTTCTGGAGGGCTGCCCATGCGGAGGAGAGTGGGGCACACAGGGAAGGCATGGACGCCCCACAGCTCCTGCTATATGTATCCCTTCATTTATATCCTTTGTAATATCCTTCGTGATAAATTAGGAAATGTATGGCTTTTGTTCCATGATCGGTTCCATGATCAGTTCCAGGAAATTATTCAAGCCCAAAGATGGAGTTGTGAAAGCCCCAACTTGAAGTTGGTGGTTCAGAAGTGGTGGAGGCCCAGACTTGTGACTGGTGCCTGAAGGGGGGAGGCATAGTCTTGGGAGCTGAACCCTCAACCTGTGGGATCTGACGCTGTCTCCGGGTAGACAGCTTCAGAACTGAATCAGAGGCTGCCTAGCGGCTGCCCACCGGCTGCAGAATTCATGGCTTGCCTGCTTGTTGGGACAGAAATCCTTCCATAGTTTGGGGTCACAGAAGTCTTCTGTGTTGATGATGGTGGTTGTGTTGGTGTGAGAGCAGAGGAAAAACATGGTTTGAGAGTTTTCTCCAACATGTATAAATAGGCGGTGCCTGTAGCTCGGTGGTTACGATTCCAGCCACATACACAGAGGCTGGTGGGTTGGAACCTGGCCCGGGCCTGCTAAAGAGCAATGACAACTGCAACAAAAAAGTAGCCAGGCATTGTGGCAGGTGCCTATAGTCCCAGCTACTTGGGAGTCTGAGGCAAGACAATTAATTGCTTAAGCCTAAGAGTTTGAGGTTGTTGTGAGCTGTGACGCCACAGTACTTTACCAAGGGTGACAGCTTGAGACTGTCTCAAAAAAAAATTTTTTTTTAAAGATGTACAAATACATACTGCAACATGGGTGAACCTTGGAAATTATTATGTCAAGAAGCCAGACACGGCTAGGGGCAGGGGCTCACACTTGGAATCCCAGCACTTTGGGAGACCGAAGTGGGAGGATTGTTTGAGGCTAGGAGTTTGAGACTGTGACTAGCCTGGGTAACATAGTGAGACCCTGTCTCTCTCAACAAAGGTGAAAAACAATCAGCCAGGGGTGGTGGTGCATGCCTGTAGCCCCAACTACTTGAAAGGCTGAGGCAGGAGGATTGCTTGAGCTGAGGACTTGGAGGTTGCAGTGAGCTAAGATGATGCCACTGCACTCCAGCCTGGGTGACAGAGTGAGACCCTGTCTCAAACGAACAAACAAACAAACAAACAAAAACAGACACAAAAGACCATGTACTTACAGGAGTCCATTTATATGAAATATCTAAAATAGACCAATAGATTGAGACAAAAAGCAGATTAGTGGTTGTTTTGGGCTCTGGGGAAGAGAGAGATTGGAGAATGATAGCTAAAGGGAATTAGACGGAAGTGATGATTGTACATCATTGTGAATATACTAAGACACACTGAATTGTAAACTTAAAAATTTTTTTTTTTTTGAGCCAGAGCCTCAAGCTATCACCCTGGAGAGAGTGCTGTCGCATCACAGCTCACAGCAACCTCCAATTCCTGGGCTCACGCAAGTCTCCTGCCACTGTCTCCCAAGTAGCTGGGACTACAGGCGCCTGTCACAAAGCCCGGCCATTTTTTGGTTACAGCCGTCATTGTTGTTTGGCAGGCCTGGGCTGGATTCGAACCCACCAGCTCAGGTGTACGTGGCTGGCGCCTTAGCCACTTGAGCCACAGGCGCCAAGCCAACTTAAAAATTTTTTTGTTGTTGTTTATTTGTTTTGTAGAGACAGAGTCTCACTTTATCGCCCTCAGTAGAGTGCTGTGTCATCACACAGCTCACAGCAAACTCCAATTCCTGGGCTCAGGTGATTCCTTTGCCTCAGCCTCCGAGTAGCTGGGCCTACAGGTGCCCGCCACAATGCCCGGCTATTTTTTTGTTGCAGTTTGGCCGAGGCCAGGTTTGAACCTACCATTCTCGGTATATGGGGCCAGCACCCTACCCACTGAGCCACTGGCGCCACCCCTACTTTAAAATATTTTAATGGTGGTTTAAAATTTGTTTTGGAGAAAGGTTGCTCTTTCGCACAGGTTTGAGTACAGTGGCATGATCATAGCCGACTGCAGCTTGGAACTCTTGGGCTCAAGTGGTCTTCCTGACTCAGCCTCCAGAGTAGCCATCATGCCTGGCTAATTTTTCTTGCTTTCTTTTTTTTTTTTTTTTTTTGTAGAGACAGAGTCTCACTTTATCGCCCTTCGTAGAGTGCCGTGGCGTCACACTGCTCACAGCAACCTCCAACTCCTGGGCTTAGGCGATTCTCTTGCCTCAGCCTCCCAAGTAGCTGGGACTACAGGCGCCTGCCCAACGCCCAGCTATTTCTTTGTTGCAATTTGGCCAGGGCCAGGTTTGAACCCACCACCCTCTGTATATGGGGCCGGCACCCTACTCACTGAGCCAAAGGTGCCGCCCACCTGGCTAATTTTGTTTTACTTTTTTCTAGAGACCAGGTCTTGCTGTGTTGCCCAGGTTTGTTTTGAACTCCTCACCTCAAGTGATCCTCCAGCCTCAGCCTCCCAAAGTGCTGAGATTACAGGTGTGAGCCACCACACCCAGTCTAAATTCACTAATTTTTATGTGAATTTTTATCTCAATAGAGAAAAAAGGAAAATTTGGTTTCATGGGTATCTCATCTGCAGTTTCCTCACCTGTAAAATGATACTTCCCTCTTATAGTTGTTGGGAGAGTTTAATGAGGTTAATGCATTGCCAGATAAATCATTAAAATAGATGACATCCTTAAAAATTCATAAAGTAAAACAAAGCAAAGTTATTCAATTCTGGACAGACACTGTTCCCTGCAAAAGGCTCTAAATGTAAGGTTCATTCTCTATTTTTTTTTTTTTGAGACAGAGTCTCACTATGTCACCCTTGATAGAGTGCTGTGGCGTCACAACTCACAGTAACCTCAAACTTTTGGACTTAAGCAATTCTCTTGCCTCAGCTTCCCAAGTAGCTGGAACTACCGGTGCCTGCCACAAAGCCCAGCTACTTTTTCGTTATTGTTGTCATTATTGTTTTAGCAGGCCCTGGCCATGTTCAAACCAACCTGCTTGGGTGCATGTGGCTGGCGCCCTAACTGCTGAGCTAAGGTACCAGAGCCTCATTCTCTTTTCTTTAAAGACAAATTATCAATGGGGCTGCCCCTGTGGCTCAGTGGGTAGGGTGAACTCCATATACTGAGGGTGGTAGGTTTGAACCGGCCCTGGCCAGCTAAAACAGCAGTGACAACTGCAACAAAAATAGCAGGGCGTTGTGGCAGGCGCCTGTAGTCCTAGCTACTTGGGAGGCTGAGGCAAGAGAATCGCTTAAGCCCAAGAGTTGAAGGTTGCTGTGAGCTGTGATGCTATGGCACTCTACCGAGGGCAACAGAGTGAGACCCTGTCTCAAAAATAAAAAAAAAAAGATAAATGATCAAGCTGGAGATGGTGGTGCACACTTGTAATCCCAGCTACTAAGAAAAGACTAAGGCAGGAGGATCATTTGAGCCCAGGAGTTGAAGAACAGCCCGGGCAACAAAGTGAGACCCCTGTCTCAATTTTAAAAGATATGAACAAAGATAAATTATCAAGCATTAAAGACAAACTAGCAATAAATAAGATGTTTTATTTATTTATTTCTTTGTTTGTTTATTTATTTATTGGAGACAGAGTCTCACTTTGTTGCCCTCGGTATAGTGCTTTGGAGTCCCGTAGCTCACAGTAACCTCTAACTCTTGGGCTTAAGCGATTCTCTTGCCTCACCCTCCCAAGTAGCTAGGACTACAGGCACCTGCCACAATGTCCTGCTATTTTTAGAGACAAGGTCTTGCTCTGGCTTAGGGTGGTCTTAAACTGTGAGCCCAAGCAATCCACCAGCCTCAGCCTCCCAGAGTGCTAGGATTACAGGTGTGAGCCACTTCAACTGGCCTAAAAGAGACATTCTTGACATAATGATAAGGATGAATAATATCAAAAAGAAAACATTCTCTTGATTTAATTTGGTGTTATTTAATGCCTGTCTTTCTACTATCTTTTTTTGGTTGTTGCAGTTTGGCCGGGGCTGGGTTTGAACCTGCCACCCTCAGTATCTGGGGCTGGCACCCTTCTCACTGAGCCACAGTCACCTCCCCTCTTTCTACTATGTTAAATCCTGCCCCTTAAACAGCTTTCACAGTTGGGGAAATATTGCTCCAAGACATGTTGTCCATCAGTAACATCGTGTTGCAAAGATTTGAATGTGTCCCCCCAAATTCATGTGTTGCCAATTTTCCAATGCAGCAGTGTTAACAGGTGGGACCTTTAAGAGGTGATTGGGTCATGAGGGTTTCATACATGGATTAATGTTGTTATCTGCCCGGTGGATTCCTCATAACATGATGAGTTTGGCTCCCTTCCCCTCCCCGTCTCTCAGGTGTGCTGTCTTGCCCTTTTGCTTTCCTCCACACCATGACAGCAAGAAGGCCCTCACCAGATGTCAGTACCTTGATATTGAACTTCCCAGCCTCTAGAACCGTGAGAAAGAAATTGCTTTTCTTTATTAACTACCCAGTCTGTGGCATTCTGCTGTAGCAACACAAGCAGATTAAGACACATCCAGGGCCCTCATTTAGAAGACAGAATCTATCTAGTGTCTAATACATGTTAGGTACTCTTTTAGGCACTGGGAATATAGAAATGGGGGGAAAAGTCCCTAAGTGTCTGGCTTCTTATTGTAGAGCTTATACAGATGACTCGAGTTATGATCAGAACCCATTGTAAGTGGAAAATACTGTAAACACAGAGATGAGTTTAGTATGGGCAATACGAGAGACAGTTTCCGACTCATGATATTTTGACTTTTGATGGTGTGAAAGTGATAGATACTCATTAGAAACTGTAACCCAATCATAAGTCACAAAGAGCCCCCCAACTTATGATGACGTTACATCCTCATAAACCCATCAGAAAGTTGAGAAATTATTAAGGCAAACCATTTTAAGTCAGAAATGATCTGAATTCTAAGGGAAAAGACAGTACAGAAAATACATGCCTAATATTCCTGTGATGATAGGTATTACGGAGAAAAGCAAGGTAGATGGTAGGGAGTCCTGGAGAAGTGGAAGGAAATGACTATTTTCTTTTTAACATGGAACGCGTCATGAATTTGTGTGTCATTCTTACAGGGGGGCCATGCTAATCTTCTCTGTATCATTCTAATTTTAGTATATGTGCTGCCGAAGCCAGCACTGGAAATTTTCTGCCAGGTGGTCAGGAAAGGCCTTTTGATAGGCCAAGTAGAGCCTGAATGAAAAGAAAGAGCAAGCCAGCTGTACAGCTGGGAGATGAGCATTCCAGGCAGAGGACAGCAGCATGGTCAGCAGGGTCTAGGAAGAGCCAGGAGGCCAATGAGGCTGGGGGAGAGTGAGTGACGGGGACAAAGAGAGAAGGTGAGAGAGGGTGGGTACATCACATAAGCCAAAGTTTTACTTCAGGAAGTTGGAGGGTCAGACCTGCCAGATTTGCTGGTCTAGAGTAATTACATTCTGCTGGTAGATGCATGGGCTAAAGAACTTGGGCTACAATGCCACAAAGAAAGTAAAAATAGGTGTATTTTCTCTTTAGGGTTCTGGTTTATTGCAAAGGGCAAGAGGGTTTAAGTTTATATCAGAAGGACCCAGAAAAATCTGTTGCAAAAATATTGACTAAAATGGGTCCTTGCTAGAAAACACCAGTTTGGGACAAGTAAAATTGAAGTGTCTAATGTCTTTCTAACCACCAGGAGTGGTTATTATATAAAACTGAAGTGACTGAAGCATAAACAAGCGAACGCTGAAGTTTGATTATTCATATCACAGGCAATGACACACAAATTAGGAGCTTGGCAGCAGTTGTTCCCGGATAGCTGTTTTAACCTAATATCTGCCTATCCTCGACTATTCTTATTTGTTTGTTGGTTGGCTTGTTTATTTAGAGACAGAGACTTACTCTGTTGCCCAGCCTAGAATGCTATGGCATCTGCTAGCTCATAGCAAACTCAAACTCCTGGGGTCAAGTGATCCTTCTGCCTCAGCCTCCCGAGCAGTAGGGACCACAAGCAGCTGTCACAGGCAAGTGCCACAACACCCAGCTATATTGTTGCCTATTCTTTTTTTTTTTTTGAGACAGAGCCTCAAGCTGTCACCCTGGAGAGAGTGCTGTGGCATCCACAGCTCACAGCAACCTCTAATTCCTGGGCTCAAGCGAGTATCCTGGCTCCGCCTCCTGAGTAGCTGGGACTATAGGCGCCCACCACAACGCCAGGCCATTTTTTGGTTGCAGCCGTCATTATTGTTTGTTGGGCCTGGGCTGGATTCGAACCCTCCAGCTCAGGTGTACGTGGCTGGCGCCTTAGCCCGTTGAGCCACAGGCACTGAGCCGCCTATTCTTAAGGTAAAAGAAGGTCATGAGTAGGAAGTTAAACAGTGCATAGCCACTGTCTTGCCCAGCCCCTCCCTCTCCTCTCTATGTAGAGGCAAAGGATGATTAGTCACTTCCACTTTAGTTCCTATGGGGATTACTTTCATGTCTCCAAATAACATACTTGTAGTGCTATTTCTTGCTTTTTGTTTTTTTGAGACAGAGTCTCAAGCTGTTGCCCTGGGTAGAGTGCCGCGGCATCATAGCTCACAGCAACCTCAAACTCCCAGTCTTAAGCGATTCTCCTGCCTCAGTCTCCCAAGCAGCTGGGAATACAGGTGCCCACCACAATGCACAGCTATTTTTTGGTTGCAGTTGTCATTGTTTGGCAGGCCCAGGTTGGATTCGGACCTGCTAGCTCTGGTGTATGTGACCGGCACCCTAGCCGCTGAGCTACAGGTGCTGAGCCTCTTGCTTTTTCTTTCTTTCTTTTTTTTTTCTTTAAAGAAAAAAAATTTTTTTAAAACAGGGTTCTGCTCTGTCACCCAGGCAGTGGAGGGATTCTTAGCTCACTGCAGCCTGGAACGCCTAGGCACTAGTGATCCTCCTGCCTTTGTCTCCTGAGTACTGGGACTACAGGTGCCCACTGCCATACCCACTGATTCTTTTTAAATTTTTGTAGAGATGGTATCTTGCTATGTTGCCCAGGCCAGACTCAAATTCCTGGCTTCAAGCAATCCTTCTGCCTTGGCCTCCCAAAGTAGCTGGAATTACAGGTATATGCCTGGTCGTATTTCTTCTTTTTTTTTAATTTTAGGTACTATCTACGGACTCTGTTTTAGTACTTGAGGTTTAGCCTCTTAACATGACCGTCGTCCTATTTCCCTCTTCCTTCTCCTGCCATTGTAATTATAATCCAAATATAGTTTAACGCTAAATTTGCCTTTGTTAGTGTAAGGGACATGTTAAACATCTTGTTCTATAAAGTATAAGCAGCATCTCTTGGTCCTCCAAGGGAGTTTCTCCAAGAGAAACTGCTGAGGGTTTCATCAGCACTCCTGGCCTTTCCTCTCCCTCTCTTTTCTTCTTTTACCTCCCTAACTGTTTTTGTTAAAAGAGGATCCGGCTTGGCAGGTTGGACTCCTCTGAGGGCACAATGAAAGAATGGATGCCTCTACACCTGCCTCTCATTCAATAAGCTACTGAAATTCCATCTCACCTAAGAAACCCTTTTGGGACCTCACTGGGAAATAAGAGATGCATCTACAATTCTATTAATGAAATGATAGCTTAGGAGTCCATGAACCTTTCACCCAAAGGACCTTTGTCCTGTTGGGTGTTAACTAGAGAGGAAAACAATCAGCTTTGGCTGTGCCCTAAGCAAGCAGAGGTTTATTTACTTTTCCCATGCCCTGTCCAGACAAGGCTGTAAAACTGCTTTAGTAATGTGAAAACTCTGTGAGAGCTCACAGGTGAAACAGTGACGTCACAGTGAATTGTCAAGAGAATGTACATGAAATTTATTACTCTCTTTGAATTCCATATTGATAAGTTCATGTAAAAGCAACTCGTTCGTTTTTTTTTTTATTTATTTATTTTTTTTTAAAGCAGCAATTGGCGGTAGAAACTCGCTCATTTTGAAAGGAACTGTCTCTTGTCTGTAATTCAGGGTCCAAGAGGAAAGCAAGCCGGTCGTGAACGGGGAGCGGAGCACTCCTGCCCCCTAGCGGTTACTCATGCTGCAACATCGCGGCTCTTTCAAAGCACAGAGAACCGGAGAGAAATTGAGAAGGAGTCAAACCCAGCCAATGTCCTGAACCTGGGAAACGTCCCTTCTCTCCTCGGTGAACCCAGAAGATGGGAAGGAGCAGGGGACAGTGTTGTAGGTAAACACAGACAGCCCTCGGTCCCTCCACGAAGTGGCCGCTGCGGAAGGAAGCAGGGACAAAATCGAATCAGCACCGACGGCAGAGCCCCACGGGCTCGGGGTCACTGGTCAGCAACAGCCCAGGAGACTGTGGTCTCGGGCTGCTGCGCTGCTTGATTCAGGGCAAACTAGTCGGAGGACAGCAGTATTAGTCAGCATTTGTAGAGCACAGACTTGGTGCGGGCCGAGTTTATCTGTATTATCTTTTTTTTTTTTAATTTTTTAAATTTAATTAATTTTTTTGAGACAGAGCCTCAAGCTGTCACCCTGGATAGAGTGCTGTGGCATCATAGCTCACAGCAACCTCCAATTCCTGGGCTCAAGCGAGTCTCCTGCCTCTGCCTCCCAAGTAGCTGGGACTACAGGCGCCTGCCACAACGCCTGGCCATTTTTT